>BSBN01000871.1:0-169955 GCA_027924645.1 Cunninghamia lanceolata | reverse complement strand
TCTCTCTCTCTCTCTCTCTCTCTCTCTCTCTCTCTCTCTCTCTCTCTCTCTCTCTCTCTCTCTCTCTCTCTCTCTCTCTCTCTCTCTCTCTATATATATATATATATATATATATATATATATATCAAACCAATAATAAAAAGCTATATATATGTATATATATATATCAAACCAATAATAAAAAGCTATATATATGTATGCCAAAAAGCTATATATATGAATGTGAAATGTGCGAGGATGAAGCGCGCTGCATAGGAGATGCTACGGATAGGAGGTAGAAACGAAATGGGGATGGAGCACGGGCGAAGGAGCATATGCAGGTGCATCTGGGTGCAGCTAGAGCAGACGCCCAAAGCAAGGCGAGGTCTAGGGCTACCAAGGGCACGATGGGCCTGCTTTCTTCTAACCCTCCTAGGGCTTCGATGGAAGATTCGGCCCGTTTTCCTCCTCCTCCGGCCTCTAATTCTTTGTCTCCCGCAACTCTCTCCATTGAGGGTTGCAGGAATAGGCAAAATCCTTTCCACAGCTACTCAGAATTTTACAAAACCCAGGTTATCTTGGAGAACCCTAAGCCCCCGCCTGATCCGCCTCTGTTGGACTCCCCCATAGCTTAGCTATTCAAATCGGTAAGCATTTTTGCTCACTGGGGGACTCTGAAGTCTGTTTGGTGGATGATCCCATGGATTTTCATTTATCTAAGTCTTGGATTGAGAAAGTATCGAATGAGGTTGGGAACAAATCTCTCTTTATTCGTTGTATGAGCAAGAGGCCTCTGATTAATTGTTTTGCCAAGTGGATGAAGATTACTTGGAGTAACATTTCCAATCCTACCATCAAAATTCTTGATTTTGGATTCTTCCTGATCAGATTTGCTTTGGTGGAGGACTAGACCTTTGTCAACCAGAATGGCCCTTGGTTTTATGGCCAATCGGGCCTTCTCTTCACTGATTGGGCTCCCTTCTTTTATCCAACTGCTGCGAAGATCAGCTCTGTTCCATCTGGATCAGGCTATATAACCTTCCACTGATATTGCGAGTGCCTGAGCTCCTTAAAAACATGATTGAGCAAGTTGGCTCTTTTGTGAAGTTGGATACTGCAACTTCTTACAACAAATTTACCAGGGTTTGTGCCATCATTGATATCTCAAACCGATGCATCATTCTATTTTGATCCATTCAACTCAAGGCAGCTGGACCCAATACCTGAACTATGAAGGTCTCCCCTTTAGGTGCTTTTGATGCAACATGATCGAGCACAAGGTTGCTAGTTGCTCTTCTCCTAGGGCGATCGCTTCAAGGAGATTCAGCCTCAAAAAATGGGTCAAGAAGATGGGTACTCCTGATTTGGATTTCATCTGGCGCAATCATGGTAAGTTTTTGGTTGGTCAGGAGATTCCTGCGTCTGCTCCTTCTCCAAAGGCCCCAGTGGCAGTCTCATGATCCCCTGTGATGCAGCCCTCTTCCTCCCCCATTGTTGCCCCTTGGAGCCACCTTCTTCTCTATTGGTTGATGCCCTTCATGTCCAACCTATTGAGGTGGTTGGTTTTGGATATGTTTCTGAAGGTTCTTTCCCCTTCATGGATGATCTGGCTGAGGATTATTTTGATTTTTTGGATCTTGATGATGTGGTTGTTCCTGTAAGAAATGTACCATATCCCAAACTGCAAGTGCCATATCCAAACCAAATTTCCCTCCAAAAAGAAGAAGGGGCGCAAGTATGAATCAGAGAAGCTCCGACTGGAAGGTAGAGATGCAGTGGATGAAGGAACATGGTGGACCATGGATGTCCTCCTCACCAAAAACAGGAGGAAGGGGATAGCCAAAAAGGCTACTTGAGTTGTCTCTTTCTGGTGGTTACCCCAATAGCTTTTGTGTTTTTAGCGGTTCATCTCCTTGGTGCTCTATGTTGATCTATGTTATTTGAGGCTTCTGGGGTTTTCTAAGCTCTCTTTAGGATCATGTAGTCATACTGATTCCTTCTGTGCTCCCCCACTCATGGGTCTGAAGCGGTTGTTATTTTTTATTTTTGTTAATTTATAGCAAGTGGGCCCCAATCCCACAGCTTACCCAAACTATGATATATTTCCTTTGCTTGATTCTTATATGACTTCCTTTCAATTAAGATAGATTTCTTTAATTGCTAATTGATATCTCAGATATTCACTGATTTGATTGATTCAATAATAGAATCATAGAACAATAGAATGATAAAATAATGGAAGGATATAATAATTGAATAATAGAATGATAGAATCATAGATTAATAGAATGAGAAGATGATAGAGTTATAAAATGATAGAATGTCTACTATATATATTATCTCTATTAATATCAATTATTGTACATAAATCACTGCTAAAATATTCCTTGCAAATTTATCTTAGATATATGCTCTTGTTGCTCACTTGGTGATGATTGAAGCACTCTTTATGATCGATGCCCTTCAATGATAATGATTGCTATTCTTTGTTAAATTTTAATAATCAGATTGACAGTAAGAACAATGAGACACAAATGCACACAACACACGCATATACCCTAGGAAAACCTCCCTCTTGGAGGTGAAAAACCTAGCAAGGAAATCTCAAATTCAATTTATATTATGAGCAGAAATGAATTACAGCAAATTACAACTTGTTTGAATTTGATTCAAACTAATCAGAATGAAGCTACTGCACATCAGCTTAGTCACACAGTAATACAGAAATTCGGCAGTCAATAATCAATGAACCGTTGAATGGTTGAACCAATGAAGTGATTGAACCGGTGAACTAATTGAACCAATGAACTGGGTCACTGAACTGGTTCAACTGTCTGCAGTACTGACTGAGTCGCTGAACCTGTGAGCTCATCAAACTGTTGAACCACACTGTTGAACCGAACCGTCAAACCTATCGGTTCAACTGAACTGCACCGTCGAACCTATCGGTTGAACCTTGAGCCGCCGAAGCCTTTGAGCCTTAGGAGCTCAATGAGCTCAATGCATCTTTGAACCAGTGAAGGCGTTGAACCATTGAACCTGTCAAATGGTTCAATGATCGGCGGGCACTTAGAATTGTCGCAGATGAATGCCGATGGAGAATTTTCGCTGATCAGAATTCGAGGTCAGTGAATGCGGTGTGTATGCTTTTTTTTTTATTGTGACTGTCAGTCGCTCTTCATATATATGAGATCGCTCGATCAATTTTGGCGCCAATTACATATACGTTACAAATTGAAATAGGTCCAGACCTATTTGCAATTTCAAGATACATCGAATGAATTCATCCAGATAGGGCCGGCCTTAAATCTGAGATTCAAAATGCTAAGGCTGATAGGCCATTCAGCATTTTATAACTAGGTCGGTCTTGGAAAGGGATCCGACCTAGCTACCAAAATCAACACTCCCTCTTAGCTAGGGAGGATTCCTTTATAAGGATCAAATTCCATAGTGACTATCACCATGGCTACTTCCATGGATTAGTGCTTATTGTCATCTCCACATGACGTTTACCATAGATACTCCCAGAGGGTGAACAAGCTTATCATGAAATTTCTCCCATGATATCCACCATACCTTCTTGCAGAGGGTGGAAGAGGGCTTTCACCTCAAACTTCTCCCAGAGAAGAGTGCATTACCATCATGCCTACTCGCAGAGGGTGGAAGATACAGTGTAATGTATCACTGATGCTGAGTCTCCCTCTCAGCTAGAGTTGTGTTCTCCACAACTCCAAGCTTGTCTCGAAAATATGCAAGCTTCCCTCGAGCAAGGGGTTTGGTGAGAACATCTGCTATTTGCTCATCAGTGCTGATGTACTTCAGTTGAATAGCATTCATTTGCATCATATCCCAGATATAGTGATACTGAGTTTCCACATGCTTTGATCTATCATGAAACACAAGATTGGCAGAGAGCTTCACACAGCTCTGATTATCACTGTGAATGACTGTAGGCTCCCAGGGTTGTCCAAACAAACCTGCAAGGAGTTTTCGAAGCCACACTGCTTCTCGAGATGCCACACAGGCTGCAATATATTCTGCTTCAGCAGTACTCAATGCTACTGAAGACTGTTTTCTGCTGCACCAGGATATCATGGCAGATCCCAAGCTGAAGCAAACTCCAGAAGTGCTCTTTCTATCAGTGACACTTCCTACCCAATCAGAATCAAAATAGCCTTCCAAGGTAATGACTATGTTGGAAGAGTACTTCAATCCATATCCAACTGTACCACGCAAATATCTCAAGATATGCTTGGCTGCAACAAGATGGATCTGCCTTGGTTTGCACATAAACTAGTTGAGGGCACTCACTGCATAGCAAATGTCAGGTCTAGTGTTAACTAGATACATCAAGGATCCAATCAGCTGCCTGTATTCAATGGGATTCACCAGATCAGATCTAGCTGCAGATTCACTCAACTTCTTTAAGTTAGTTTCCATAGGAGTAGGCATAGGTTTACAATCTAGCATTCCAAATCTCTTCAAAATATCAATGGTATATTTTCCTTGACTTAGAATAATTTCATTGGGTCTTTTCCATACTTCTAACCCTAGAAAGAAATGCATGAGACCTAGATCTTTCATTTCAAATGCTGAAGTCAGTTCTTCCTTACATCTAAGAATGAGATGGTCTTCTCCAGTTAGGAATAGGTCATCAACATATAAAACCAAAATCAGCATTTCACCATTGAATACCTTGAAGTAAAGGTTAGGATCAACATCATTCTTACAAAATCCTAGGCTTATCAAATACTTATCAATTATTTCATACCAAGCATGGGGAGCCTGCTTAAGGCCATATAATGCTTTCTTCAATTTGTATACATGAGATTCTTTCTTATGGATCACATAGCCTTCAGGTTGCTCAATGTGGACCTCTTCTTCAATAATACCGTTGAGGAAGGCTATCTTTACATCCATCTAATGCAACTTCCATCCCTTAGCTGCGGCAATTGCAATGACAGTCTTGATGGAAGTATATCGAGCAACAGGGGCAAAGGTTTCCTCATAATCTATGCCTTCTTTCTGAGAGAAGCCACAAGCCACAAATCTAGCTTTGTATTTCTCAATACTTCCATCAGCAGCATGTTTAATTTTGAACAACCATTTGGAAGATACAACAGACTTACCCTTGGGTCTAGGCTCAATATCCCAAACGTCATTCTTAATGATAGACTGATATTCTTCATCCATAGCATTCTTCCATGTCTGTTGGTTCATGGCCTCTTCAACGCTAGAAGGTTTAGTCTCAATGAGATTGCACATTAATGTAACATAGTTTGAGAATCTCAGAGGTCTCCTTCTTTCTCTAAGTGTGCCACTTGGAGCTGCAAACTTTTCTACCTCTTCAATCCAAAGAGGTCTCCTTTTATTCACGGTAATGTCCCTAGGCCCATCTGTAGGATTCAAAGGTTCACTTGGATCATCATGATTTTCAGATTCTGTAGACTCTCTCTGAATCTTAGTATCATGCTCAATATCCATGTTTTGAGGGTTACCATGAACTTCATTGTCAATCTCTAGACTAGAGCCTTTAGATCTTTTGAGTGCAATATTTTCTTCAAAAGTGACATCTCTACTAACCTCAATAAACCTCTGACCTGGAATGTAAATTCTAAATGCTTTGGATGTTTCGCTATAGCCCACAAGAGTGCCTCTTTTGCCAGAAGGTTCCAACTTGGTTCTCTTCTCTTTGGGTACATGGACATATACTGGACTCCCGAAGATCCTCAAGTGACTGATATCAGGTTTGATCCCTGAAAATGCTTCTTCTGGAGTCATATCTTTCAATACACGATAAGGGCATCTATTCTGAATGTAGACAGTAGTCCTAGATGCTTCGGCCCATAGGAAAGTCTGCAAAACCTGATCATGAATCATCGCTTTTGCTGCTTCAACTATGGATCTGTTCTTTCTTTCTGCAACCCCATTTTGCTGAGGGTTGTAGGGAACACAAAACTCTCTCTTTATTCCTGCCTCAACACAAAAGTCATGAAAACTACTCGAGGTGTATTCACCTCCATTGTCAGACCTAAAAACTTTAATTCTTTTCCCAGATAGATTTTCAGCTAAAGCTTTAAATTCTTTGAATCTACTTAGGACTTCATCAGATTCTTTTGATTTAAGAAAGTAAATCCAAGTTTTCCTAGAGTAGTCATCTATAAAGATTACATAATACAAGAATCCACTTGGAGAAGCAACAGACATAGGTCCACATAAATCAGAATGCACAAGAGCTAATTTCTCTTTAGACCTACTTTCACTTTGATGAAATGGACTCTTGATGTTCTTACCTATAGCACAACCTTTGCATGTATTACCATGAGTATGACTAAGTTTAGGCATACCTTTAACTATCTTCTCAAGTGTGGGAAGGGCTCGGAAATGAAGATGTCCGAGTCTTCTATGCCAAAGCTCGCTTGATTCAGGTGCTTCATGAATGAGAGCTTGAACTGGACGTGCTGAAAGCTTATATAGGCTCTCATACCTATTCCCAATGACACGAGCTGATTTGATGCTGGACTTCTTAGGCCATGCAAGCACCCTTCCCTCAGAAAATGCAATCTGATAACCCTTATCTTCTAGTGCTGATATGGAGATAAGGTTTCTTTTGATTCCAGGCACAAACAAAATATCGCTGAGGTGAAGAGAAATTCCAGAATCTAAATTAAGGGAAGTAGTACCAAAACCTCTCACAGAATAGCGAGCATCATCACCAATGACCACATGAAGATTAGACTCTTTCTCCACTAAATCTGAGAGGTGCTCTCGATAGCCGGTGATGTGTCTAGATGCACCACTATCAATCAACCATGTATCACTATCTGAGGGTACATTGCTTGACAAAGCAGAGATGAAAAGGAAGTCTTCAGTATTGGACTGATTTGAGACTTCATTTAAGTTTGCTCCTTGTTGCTTAGACTGGAATAAACAATCCCTTGCATAGTGACCGAATTTGTCACATCTGAAGCACTTGATGTGGGACATGTCCCTTTTCTTTTTCTTCGAATCATGAGATGGATTAGACTTTTGATCTCTATTCCTCTTGAAATTGTTCTTCTTCCAATAGCCTCCTTTCTTCTTGAAGGACTGGGCAGCAAGGACATGATTGTCTTCATGAGTGTTTTTGATAACTCATCTAGCAGCCAGTCGAGACTCTTCTTGAATACAGTCAGTCCTTAATCTATCAAACTTGGGCAGATCAGCTCTTGCACTAATTCCTAGAATGTAGGATTCCCAAGATGCTGGAAGACCATTGAGGGCTAGCATAGTTAAATCATTTTCATCAACAATCTTTCCAATAGATGAGAGCTGATCTCTCAAATCAGAAATCTTCATGAAGTAAACCATGACGGATTCACCTTTAGCCATCTTGATGTGATGAAGCTGCTGCTTCAAGGCTAGAACACGACTAGTGTTGTTGATTTCATACATCTCCTCCAAGGTTCTAAACATTTTGCTTGTTGTATTCAGCTTGGAGATGA
Source organism: Cunninghamia lanceolata (assembly GCA_027924645.1). Taxonomy (NCBI): domain Eukaryota; kingdom Viridiplantae; phylum Streptophyta; class Pinopsida; order Cupressales; family Cupressaceae; genus Cunninghamia; species Cunninghamia lanceolata. The sequence continues at coordinate 162,492 of BSBN01000871.1, read as the reverse complement.
TGAGAACAATGTGATCTTTTACTAAATCAATTAAGATCTTCTGAGCTTGAAAATCTTTCTTCCTCCATTGGATCTTTTCTCCTTCTGCCTCAGGCTCGGAAGATTCTTTGGTCACAAAGTCTGCAAGGTCATTCTCATTCAACGCAAGCATGATGCAGACTCTCCATGATGTGAAATTGGAAGCCCCATCCAATCTGTCTTCAACCCTGAGACTGTGAGCCATTTTATCTGATCTTTAATGATAAAAGTAGAATGTAAATAACTAAATGCTGCAAATCTGATTATACTAATTCGAACTTGGCTCTGATACCATGTTAAATTTTAATAATCAGATTGACAGTAAGAACAATGAGACACAAATGCACACAACACACACATATACCCTGGGAAAACCTCCCTCTTGGAGGTGAAAAACCCAGCAAGGAAATCTCAGATTCAATTTATATTATGAGTAGAAATGAATTACAGCAAATTACAACTTGTTTGAATTTGATTAAAACTGATCAGAATGAAGCTGCTGCACATCAGCGTAGTCGCACAGTAATACAGAAATTCGGCAGGCAATAATCAATGAACCGTTGAATGGTTGAACCAATGAAGTGATTGAACCGGTGAACTAATTGAATCAATGAACTGGTTCAACTGTCTGCAGTACTGACTGAGTCACCGAACCTGTGAGCTCGTCGAACTGTTGAACCACACTGTTGAACCAATCCGTTGAACCGAACCGTTGAACCAAACGGTTGAACCGAACCGTCGAACCTATCGGTTGAACCTTGAGCCGCCGAAGCCTTTGAGCCTTAGGAGCTCAATGAGCTCAATGCATCTTTGAACCAGTGAAGGCGTTGAACCATTGAACCTGTCAAATGGTTCAACGATCGGCGAGGCACTTAGAACTGTCGCAGATGAATGCCGATGGAGAATTTTCACTGATCAGAATTTGAGGTCAGTGAATGCGGTGTGTATGCTTTTTTTTTATTGTGACTGCCAGTCGCTCTTCATATATATGAGATCGCTCGATCAATTTTGGCGCCAATTACATATACGTTACAAATTGAAATAGGTCCAGACCTATTTGCAATTTCAAGATACATCAAATGAATTCGTCCAGATAGGGCCGGCCTTGAATCTGAGATTCAAAATGCTAAGGCTAATAGGCCATTCAGCATTTTATAACTAGGTCGGTCTTGGAAAGGGATCCGACCTAGCTACCAAAATCAACATTCTTCACAAATAGTCACTGCTATTCTTCACCTCTAAATATAAGATATTACTCCTCACATATATTACTGCTCTGAAATACAATATGAATAAAATGAAAGACTGATAGAATGATGGAATGGTTGCAAAAAAAAAAAAATTATGTTGTACATTTCTTATATATTTAACTCTTTATTTCTATTGGACGATTATATCTCTTGATTCTTTTTTTCTCAATCACTTCATTGATTCTTATATTTCTCCCTTGATTGATGTTTCAAATGAGACTTGATTGATTATCTTTTCCTTCCTTATTTCTATCTTATGGAATGTCTCCCGTTAAATATCTTCTTCTTTGAAAGAGTCACAATCTTTCATATAGTGGATGTTCTTTGAAAGAGTCACAACTCTTAATATACATCTGCTCTAATATTTATTTGGAATATTTCATATTCTTTATTTATTTTTGCTTTCATAGATGGGTGATAAGTTTATGCTTGAGTGAGGCTTGAATGATTTATGCTTGGAAAATGAATGATCTTTTACCCAATAAATGATCTTCTTATATTCCTTTTTTCTTCAATGGACATAACTCTTCGCATGCTCTTTGACCTTTATCACAACTTAAACTTTAATTATTTTATAATTATATTATAATTTATATTTTATATTTCGATATTTTAATTTATTATTATTATTTTTATTAGGCCGAAAGCCTTCCCTTAGGGAGCAGCACTACCTCAAATACATAGACAAATGGTCCATATTAAAAGGACTATTATAGAATACATCTCAACCATTCATTTGAAAAAACTAATAAATGACAAAAGACAACAAAATTGAAAGAATTAAAAAAAGAAAAAATATTTATGAATAGACAGCTAAGGTAGAGATATCAGATTGTATAAAATAGAGACTGGATTCTATTACTTGATATTTGGGAGAGATCGGACTCTACTAAGATATTTGGGAGGGATGTCATAGAGCTTAGCTTATAGTGTCTTCCTTCGTAGACAAATGGAAACCCAGAAGAGGCATCGTTGCAAAATGAGAGCGCTTGAAATTTTCTGTCGAAGAATTTCTGTTAGTCTAAAGCATACAGTTACTGCTTGGTAATTTCCGGGATCGGGCCGCATGCTGTCGTTGGCTATGGCTCTTGTAATTAGTCATATTTGGTCTCCATTTTTAAAGAAATTAGAATGCATTTGCTCTATTTCTTATGGCCAATGCATCCTCTCTGGGCCTACAACATCTGCCTCCTTATTTTTCTGTCTGTTTGCAAAGAATTGTGATTTTACTTGATGTGAAATGGCAATAGAATTTTACTAATTTGGAAAACACATCGCTCAAGTTTGGACTCCAACGATAATTAGAATTGAGGTCGTTGAGAGCGAGAAGAAGAGAGTTCGGGTGCATCCAAATTATAGGTAGTGTCCAGTCCCACTAAACCACTGGCAGCCAGTCTGATTTTTTGCTTTGTTTTGTTCTTGCTAATGTCCATGTGGCTACAGCGTGTCCCATGGGCCCCGTCACTTGTGATATGAGAAGTAAACCAAAAAAAAACATTATAATAAATTATAATAATAACTAAGTCGATGCCGACTGAATTTGTAGAACATTAAAAGGGTTAAGAAATATTTTCATGCTAAATGAGTGGTTTTAGCTTCTTTGGGTGAGGATCTATGTTTTAGTGCTTGCTATTAGAAATATTTAGAAGTGATTTTTGTATATGTTTTCTTACTCTTACATTTAGGCAGATACAAAACTCGGTGTTTGGTTAAATTTGGTGAGCTTGTCTTTGAAATATTTTAACATTTTGTTGATTATTGTCACATCCCTAATTTTGACTTGAAATTATTTTTTACTTTTATGTAAATAGAAGTGAATTCTACTGATAAATGATTTGGCATTAAGGTATAATGTCGGGATAAATCATTAGTTTCCTAGATTCTAGTCATGTGAATAAATGCATGGGATGTAATGATTTCATAATATACTTTTGAATTGGTTATTCGTGAGGTTATGAATGGACTAACGATATGCTAATCCCATTCACATGATTGCAAGTTACTTTCAGGAAAACAGGTTTCCGCCTCTTCGAGAAAGGGAGGGAGAGCATCATCAGAGAGAAGGGAATAGTTATAAGGAAAGGTATAGGTTGTCGCCATCTTAAGTATTGTTGGTGAAATTGGCAAACCAAATTAAGTCAGGTAAGTGATGCTCGACCCTTTTGGTCTAAATTATTACTCGACTCGACAAGTTGTCGATGTCGTTTAGAGTCTTTTTAGTGTCATTTAATGTCAACCTAGTCATTTTGGGAAAGTGACGTCGTTAAGGTTGTACATTAGTCTTTTTGCGACTAAGAAGACTTTATGTTCGAAATGTCATTCTATGCGTTGTAAATGAGTTTATGTTTGCAACCCCAATGGCATAATTGTTATAATTGATAATGTGTTTCGTTTTAGTAGTCTTGATGTCGAATTCCATATTTGTCTAATTGGAATTTACGTGATTTTCTTCTATGCGTGAAGGGGAGAATACCTCGACCCAGTCACTTTTAGTACATAAGTTTGTATCACATTACTAAACCTTATTGATATTAATATCTAAAGCTTGTTTTTAGACTACTATCATATGTGAATATTCTCAAAGTGAGAATAGTGGTCATTAGTGGGATAAATGATAACAAACTTCCTTTTAGAAGAAGATTTCCTTCTTAACTTATCTGATAGCATTAAATTCCTTGAGAGAGTCATGGTTTATGTGAGAAAATAATACCTTAATGACCACATTTTTCTCAACCTCATTTGTACATCTTGTCAAAAGAAAGAACAACGTAAGTAGAGGTTGGAATACTTACTTTTTATTATTTAAGTATTATTTATATATCTAGATGTATATTATATTGTTATTCATTCTTAAAACATTGTGATTTAGTGTCTTTCTTTGCAAACTATTACGTGGGTTATTTAGTTCTATTCATGAACTAAAAATATGAGGGAGTGGTCATTAAGACCCACTACTCTACTTGTTTGCATATGAGTGTAAGCTCATTTTGAGGCTTTGAAATTGCCTAAGACTCCGCGGTAATGGAGTGGTCGAGCATTATGACCATTACCTCTCCAAGCTTTCTTGGAAGAGTAGAGGGAACACGTTTTTAGAGAAGAGCTCCTTGTTTATAGCAAACCACTCTCTACATAGTGGAACTTGATTCCTTATCTAATAGGATTGCATTTTTTGGGAGAGTGGTCTAAATGATCAATTACTCCACTATTCTTGCATGCGAATGAAACATGTTTTTAGGCAAAGTTTTTGCCAAGGCAATGGGGATGATGGAGTTATCGGTTATGACCTCATCTCCATTTATTTTGGGATGCCCGGGTGGTAGTGAGGGCAGGGGCGAGGGAAACAACCAGCGGATGGATCGAAAATAAGTTGGGAGGAGATGTTGATGACACGGGGGGAGCTCTGGTTATCACGAGGAAGAGAACGACCTTGTTATTTGTAGAAAAGAGCATTGCTAATGTAGCATAGGGGGGAGAATAACTATCACAGCCTAGAATATGATGAAAAACATAGAATAGAGGAAGATAGCAATCGAAGTTATAGATAGAGGAGTGACAGATAAGAGTTTAAGCTCCGGTCGACGTAAGGATATGAGCAGAGTTGTTAGATTACAGTCTTAATCATCACCGGAATTGCATAAGTGCTCAGAACTCTTTAACTATTAGTCAAAGCTACATAAATTATTGCTCTAGGATGATGTTTGTAATTTTAAGCTTTAGAAATACACGAGGAGGTTACGGGGGAGTTTTTCAACCTTTTGATTGGAGTATGGAATGCTCTGGAGGCGTGGGTCGTTAGGGAGGATGATAATGGCCTTTGAGTGGATTTTGAGCATTGGAAGATGATTGTGTAAGAAGGGAGAGGTATCGCTGAGATACCAGGCGATTACCCAAGGGATATATAGTAACCGATGATATACATTTTGCAAGAAAGAGATAATAAACAGTTACCACAGAAAGTAGATAGCAAAACATCGTGAACAAGAGGAGATAAGGGTTGTTATCATAATTAGAGATTCTACAACGCACCCTAGAGCATAGCAGCATTGGTATCATAAGGGAGAATGAATACCATCCACCGAGAGAAGCACTGTCGCATTTACCCTCTATAGATAGAGAGAGAGGTCTATAGTAAGGAGAACTATTGTTATTATATCTATAGTATGACAAACCAGAGGTATGTTCATTGAACTTTTATCTGTTATTCTATTTTTATTTAGTGAGAATAAATAGGAGCTTGTAGAGATGTTCTCACGCTGAATTTAGTAATAAACTCATGCAAGTCATTAATCTTGCTTTCACAACATCTGTGTAATCATGGTTCCTTTGAATATAGTTAAAGTATCTTACTTAACCATGCTTTGGCACTCAAGGTGCGGGTAGCATTAAGAGTTGAGGTATTTTAGGCCACCCGTTTTGGGATAAAATGATGTGAACATTAAGTCAATAGGCTTAGAATTCAAGTTTGATACTATGGCCAAGAGACTAGATATATTTGTATGTATAAAATTTTGTTATATCCCTGTTCAAACTTGTATCTTGTCCAATCTCTTTGAAACTATAGTTATAATCTCTTCTATTTCATTAAAGGTCGATAGAGGGAAAAACTAAATCTGCTTAAGGATGGAAGACTATAATAACCTAACTAGAGATGGCCGAAGAACACAATGCCATGTTTTTGATTATAGGCCAAAGGGCCATGTGGTCTTTGTACAGGTATATGAGACCGGAAATTTTTATGTATTCAAGTGAGAGTATAAAGCCGAATATCGTTACACTCTAAGCATTTTAGTTTATGACCAGTAAGTTTTGAATTGTCTTTGTATTGTATAGACTCAATGATCCTTAAAGTCCTAGAAGACCGAGAGCTATACGGTTTACTTCTAGTTTATTTGAGTAGGAGTCTAGAAAGAGATTGTTTATGCCTTAGAGTTATTATTTCTAGTGATCATAAGGATTGTGATAGTAATCTTCTTACTAAGAGTACATGGAAAGATCTTGATATCTTTATTAAAATTTAAGGTCAGTCAAATATTACCACTTTCATTATTTACAACTATGATACTCGAAGAGTATCTTGCATGACTTCATACCATATTCCATAACGAAAGACCAAGAACACGGGTAAGTCAGTAAGACAATAAGTATTGTATTGTGTTCAAAACGAAATGGAATATGGGATGGACCTTAGTCAAGTATGTTTATACTTTCATTAATGTGCTCGTAATCTATGTAATATGAGTAATGAGGAAATCTACAGTACCTACGTGGTCTAGGAAAGACTAGTAGTCTTGTTCTCACGTTATGTTATACTTGTACTATTATCTTTGGCGAACAAAGATGATTGCTAATTTCATGTTTGCGTTAGAGAAGCTAAACCCTAGTTTTGATTATAAGGAGGATATAGGAAACCTATAAATCTTATGTTGGATATGACATTGCATATATTTAATTTGGTCGACAGTGAAAGGTGAAGAACACCGTTTTTGTCGACAGAACAAGGGTCGAGAAAACTATAAGAGCAAGCTAGGAAGAGTCTTTGTTTTAGTTTATTAATCTTAAGTCATTCTATCGAAACTCGTAGTAATGCATCCAAGTTGGTTGATATTTGAATAAGAGAATGGAATGACAGGAAGTCATAAACCCTGGAAGTTGCAAGTATGCAATGAGGGACTCGTTAAAGATTAGAATTGCTCAAATCTATTGAATGGATATCCTAGATTGAAGATACCTTCTAGGTCAGATTGACTAAAATAAATTTACAGTATAGACAAGTCTGTGTCTTGAGTTGCTATTGAAGAAAGTCAACTGTAGGTTGAAATAGTCTCCAAGTCGAGTCAGAGGTGTGTGTCTAGATGGCATGATGATTCAATATGATCATACTTGACTAGAGGGAATCTAGAGTTGTATGGTCGATTGAAGTCATGAAGAACACAACTCACTAGGACTTAGATGGAAAAACTTGATACTTCCTTATATCTATACCCTTCGTGAAGGGTAGGGCCACTTCCTATGTGGAAGATGTGTGGGAGACTGCCGGTCTGTGGTTGGAGGTAAATCACTCGGATGATGCTCTCCCTGTGAAGCAGAAGACTCGTTGTGGCTCATGAAGACATATATCTACATTCCAGATACAGTGTACTTCATGTTATGACTTGCGACAATCAAATTTATGAGGTAAAACTCTTCCTTATGCTTAGTCTATTTTATGTTATATAAATGTTAAGTGAAAGGATTTACCTTTGATGCTATCTCTGATTTTGTTATGATTTCAAGGATGAAATTTCATAGAAAGTTGTACTCTATTTCTTATATTTGTGCATATGTTATTTTTTTTTTTTTAAAAAAAAATTCTCTCTTACATTTACCATATTAAATTACTTTCTTGTAAATTATAGAGTTTACTCAAGTAGAATGAGGTAGGATGTTACAATTATAGTAAATTATATGCATTCTTCTCTATAGGTTTGGCGTTGATGTATTCAATGTATTGGGTCACACAGGCAATTTCTTGCAACATTCAGTTTCATACTTTTATTTTGGTTTTGTAGTTCAGATGGTTCGTTGATATTGAAGTGAGGTTTGAATTTGAACTCATGCATTTGTTTGTCGGTACTTGTGTATATTTTGTTTTGCCTCCCTATGTTGGGTTTACAACATAGATTAAGTATTCTAATCCCCTCACTATTAAGTCGGATGTTATTACTTAGTAGGACTGTCATTTACCTTACTTGTGCCATCCTTCCATATGTTGTGTAGAGTGATTTTATATTGCCAACTATAATGTAGGCAACGGCCTCCTTTGAAACATATTGTATGTCAATCTATGCATATATAGCTACACTTTGCATGTACTATGCTGAGCATGGTAGTTTATACAGTGTTTGTTGCATTCCCTTATCATGCACGTTTGCTCTACTCATAACCACCTACCTGTCATGGCATCTTTGCACTAGTGGAGTGTTGGACCAACGTTAATGCGAGTGCAGTCACTCAAATGATATGCTAAATTTAAATGTTACGGTTTGTCTGTGATTTCACTTCAAATTACATGAGGAGGGATCTGATGTTATATGCATGAAGGGCCTAGATTAAAAGGACTACCATCAAATGAATCTTGACCATCAAATTTACAATAAATATAGGATTATGATGTGTGTAAAAAATCTACTACTTTTATAAAAAATCTACTATATGATTATGATGTGTAATATAAATACAATTTTTCAGTAGTCAACAAAGATTGCAAAGCTAGCTAAAATAAAATATTAGATTGGATTCACGGCATATCTAATTTGATCTGATTCTTAGCCTACCTATTTTAAATTTCTTTTGCCAATCACTTTACTAGCATCTTTGTAGGAACTGATATGTTTCTAGTTTCTACCTTTAAGCTTCATGCGTACGTGGCACAGTGGCGGTGGAATTTTTATGATGGATAAAAATTAGAAGATAATATCACCAGTATTCCACCACCCAAACTCAGTTTAAATAGATAGTTCCCATACCCACTTGATGCAACTATCAAAGTAGCGATTTCCAGCATAAAGATGAAATGCACAGTGTGGCAGTGGGTTCTATGCAAGTAATGGAGGTGTTGATGGGTAGCGATAGTGAAGAGTTGGATTTCATCCCAGCGAGATGCAAGTGGCACTCGAGGAGGCCATTGTCTTCAAGAATGTTGGTTCAACGTAGGCTTCATCTTCAACGAGGATAAAGTGCCCATCGGTGTCGACGCCATAACCTTCTTAAGACTTAAAGTTACCCTTGACAAGGACACCTACCGCTCCTACTGCTTGCCTCATCAAGGAATCAAATATCGAAGAGGATCTTTTCTTCTTTCGGCTATCTTATTTTCATTGATATAACATTTCACTCTTGTCAAAGTTTCTCTTGCTACAAATTTTGCTTGAAGGCTTGAACAATTTAATTAGACTCGGATCTATGTAAGGAAGTTTGGAGAGCATATGGAGATTGCCAACGATGGGCAAGGGAGTTGGGCTAGGTGGTAGTTTGTGTGCTTGGTAAGTTGGGTCGGTTGAGCTTTTCTTTCTACCGACCGACCTGGTTTTACTACTCACCGTCTCTCTGTTTGCCCGCTCCTTGGACTATTTCAATATGATTTGAAAACATTTTAATTTCACTGGATTCGAGAGAAACCTATCAAATTGCATTTTATTTTATCGTATGGTATCCTATGCTCATTGTGCGGAAAGATATTTTAAGGTTGGGTATTTTTTATTATTATTATTATTTTCAAGAAGAGGAATCTCCACAAGTCTCTTTCTCGCGGTGGGTGTGATGTTAGAAATAATATTTTTTTTCATCTATATTGTCGGCGGTCTCTTTCTGTAAGCATACCTACTGTCTTAAACAACTGCGTATGATCTATAATTTTTGACTTAATTCAATATAGAAACCTATAAGAAAAATATTATCTTAATATTAATTGTAAGGATCATTCAATATCTAACTCTAGAATGATTGATAGTGTTACAGTTTCAAATTTATTTTGTTTATTGACCGTACTAGATTTTATTACTTCTCCGTGTCCTTTTTTAAACTCTACTAGATTTTATCAGTTCTCTGTGTCCTCTTTTAAACTGTAGCATGTTGTTTATGTGTCTCCTTACAAACTTCCTCTTTATTTCCATGTTTTGTAAGCATGCTTAAACAATTGCATCCAATATGTAATTTTTAACATAATTCAATATAAAAATCTAAAAGGAAGAAACTTTTAGAAGCCACTATGATTATGGGTCCAACTATTGGAGTGTGTAATATAGTAAAATTTGTACATTGTCTAGATTGGAGATAGAATTGGATTATGCTAATGATCACCTTAAGCTTCTTTTAAACACAGTGATAAGGTCTAACACATAATTTGTCTATTTCCTTATACTAGGTAAGGAAATAAAGTACTAACTCTAGATGTGTAATATATTTTATATTATGATTTAGATTTAATTAAATAATATTTTATATAATATAATAGTACAATTTGTATTAATTTTTATTTAATTTTAGGTTTATTTTAATAGAATAGGTTAATGTAATTGTATATTGATAAGTGATGCTTTTGTGTAAACTTGGGTTCATTTCTTTTATATTTTTGGGCATTTGACATGTTTTATCCATATTCACACATATTTTCACATATTTGATATTTACTGTGCCTATTATTATCCCACATATACAAACATTTATTCTCTACCTAGATATTATCATGTGTTTGTCCTAGGTTAATTCTCTAGGCATATGATTAAATTTTGTATCACTTAACTTATGGAAAGATGAAAGATTGTTTTCAGGTCTTTCAATCAAATAGAATGCTGGTCATTCTTAAAATCTAATCCATAAACTACAAATTGATATGGAGCCTTCAAGAATGTAGCTTATTTATGTTTTCCTTGGGTAGTTTGTTCTTCAATGGATACATTGCTTCAGAATTCTTGTTCACGTGATTAAATTTTGTAGCACTTAACTTGTGGAAATGTGAAAGATCATTTTCAAGTTTTTCAATCAAATAGAATGCTTGTCATTCTTAAAATCCAATCCATAAGGAGCCAGGAGACCTTTCAAAATCCTTATGGATCAAAATGAACTTTAGTTTTGGAGTTGGGTGAAGGAGGGATAAAATAGTGCAAAAGTCGTTTTCTTTCTAACAATGACTTATTTTCCTCTAGGAGTTTTAATTTTAATTTTAGTAATTAAATAATTCTTTCGGGTTAGAGGATGCTAATGCATGGAAATATTGCAGTTCATTATTATTCCTTACACTTTATATTACTTACACTTTATATCTATTGTTTCCCAGAAATCCATTTTAACATTTATATCTATTATACCCCATAAATCCATTTTAACCATTGCTACTCTAAGAACATAGGTTTTCCATTTGAGATTTTGCTTGGTTGTAAAAGATTAATGGCCTCCTTTGAAACATATTGTATGTCAATCTATGCATATATAGCTACACTTTGCATGTACTATGCTGAGCATGGTAGTTTATATAGTATTTGTTGCATTCCCTTGTCATGCAAGTTTTCTCTACTCAACCACCTACCTATCATGGCATCTTTGCACTAGTGGAGTGTTGGATCAATGTTAATGCGAGTGCAGTCACTCGAATGATATGCTAAATTTAAATGTTAGGGTTCGTCTGTGATTTCACTTCAAATTACACAAGGAGGGATATGATGTTAGCTGATAGGTTGTATGTTTATATCGGCTCTACTTAAACATCATCCACTTCAATGGTCAAATGGTCAATAGTAATTTTACACCTCATCCACAAAAAAAAGTGGTAAATATTTGTCCTATTTTTATTGGCCAAAATTGATTTTTGATTGTTGAAGTGGATGATGTTTAAAAACAGTTGTTTATATCTAGCTTATGTTTCGTGATATTTGTTTAACACATGTAAGTCTCTGAGTTGTCTTTTTCTTATGGGGTTTCAAGATTTGGGTCTCTAGGTTGTCATGGTTTTTATGGGGTTCCACTTATATATCTTCTTTTTAATGGTCTATTTGGAGGTTTTATTGGTTTTCAAGATTTATTTTTCTTCCAGCACATTCTTTACTCAATATGTCCACCCTATGCGAAAGGAAGGAGCCACCCTGTGTTTTCTTAAAATATGTTTTAATCTATGTCTTCTAATTTAGGTCACATAGATTGAGTAACTCATGGGGTTTGTTTAATTTACATGAAGAGTATGGATGGAATCAATATTGCCTCTCAAAAGGATTTTGATTGATTTACGACAATAGCATGGATGTTATTATCTCTTCCTTTGCACTATTTATTGTGGGCATGATACTGTATGAGTTGAGGTGGTGGATTTTTTTAATGATGTGGGTGTCCTTTGAAGGACGTCTACCATGAGGTTTATGAAGATTGTGTGAAGGCAATTGGAGAGGGCTAATAACTTATTATTATATAGCTCTTCCCTAAACCACCCATTCCACTTTCCTTCAACACACGTATCTTACAATCATAAATAAAGTAATAGCTCAAGTCATTTTTGGATATGAAGGGCATTTTAAAAACTAAGTCGACCATCAATAGTAGGGGAAGTGCATTTTTTAAATTGAGGAACCAACTATATCAAACTGCAATCTATAAATCTTAATCAAATGCAATCTTAGAAACTGAATTGAATCTTAGTCGTCCATTTCTATTTGGTTTTTCAAATTTTTGAGATACATGTTTAGGTAAGACCTTGTGCTTTGTGGATTGTGTTTTGTAGGAGTCTTTGTAAATCTTCTTTCTTTGTCTTTTCTACTCCCCAACTTCGGGTCTGAAGCATTCTTATTTTTTGAGCATTTATATTTTATGGGAGCAAGCCCTAAACCTACAACTTACAGATCAAAAAAAAATATATTGAAATACATTTTTTATTTTATTGTCCATAAATATACTAATATTAATATTGTATATTTTAAAAATTATATTATTATATATTATATTATTATGTATATTTTTTTTTGATACGTAAAAATAAGTTTATATTGATCTGAAGTAGGTATGAACATGCAGGTGCCTATAAGCCGTTTACCTGCCAAAACCAGATGACAAAAAGATCCCAAAACCCATCCTTAGAGCTATAGGGTCTGTAAAGCTTGACATAGATAGCACAAAGCTGACTGAACCGATGACCATGCAAACAAAAATAGCCTCTAGGCTTACTGGTCTTAGTATTAACTATATTATTTAGCCAATCTAAGAAGGACAGAGCCCCTCGAGCTGAGGATAAGCAGACAGGGTATTAAAAGAGGCCAAGCTCAATAGCCATGGCTCGGAGCCTATCAATCCAGACCTCTTCCCCTGAGTCCGTATTCTCCTGCAGCATGTTCTGTAGAAATCCGTGTACTTGGAGGACCCGATCCTGATGATCGATCAGCGCCATTCCTTTCAAGTCTAGGAGGAAGGGCAGAATCTTCGTTACCTCCAAAGGATCCTTGTGTGAGACAATGTCTTTTGGGTGGGGAATGCCCACCCCTGGAATGGCCGCCTCCAAAATGGAGTCAAGGCCCCGAAGGAACTCCGACTTGAAAATTTTCACCATGATAGACTTCGCTGCTACAACAGACACCCCGGCATCCAGAATTGAGGCAAGGAAACGGGAAGAAATGTGAGAATCGACCCGATAGAATTCATCCGCTGCCAAGAATTCTATCCCCAAGATTATCTTGACCGCCGGAAGGACGAGGCCCTCATGCCTACGCAGTATTCGCTTTAGCCTCAAATCTGTGACCGGGCCTTTGAAAGCCATTTGCCTTACAGAGCTTTCCAACTGAAAAGGTGTAGAAGTCCCCAAATTCAACAACCCATGCACTGAGATCTTCGCCATGTAGCCCGAGCCCTGCTCCATGCTAACTGATGCTGCCACCGACGAGACCAACAAAAGACCGCGCAGGACTGAGAAGTGGGAATGCAAAGAGGAATGCGAAAATGTCGTTCTGCCTGCGTCTACGGGAGGTCGCATTCATTTAACTGAGGCTAGTAATCAATGTAACGTGAGGTTGCTCGGAGAGAAGCGTGCCATGGTTCAAATCGGAGGCCGGCGAAATCAATGAGGGAGAAAGAACCGCCGAGGCATGAAAGCCTCTCCTAATGTTGATAAGCAAAAGCCATGATTACTTCGCATGGCATCGACCCATCCAAGTGTTCTTGGATTGGGTGCCCACCCTGCCACCCTATTTTGCTTCTTCAGTTAGAAGGGAATTTGACGCTAATTCCATCTGCCCCCTGATTGGAGAGAGAGTCTGCTTCTGCATTGGCCTCTCTATAAATATGATTGACTGTGGTCAACTCAAACCGGTCCATCAAAGCCAAGGCTACTTCCAATTTTGCAGCCAATTTCCAGTTTAGGAGTTTCCTTGTGCGTAACCCATTGATCACCACAAGGGAATCCCCCTCAATGGCTACCTGACAAAGATTTAGCTCGTGGCCAAGCTTCAAACCTAAGATTAAGGCCTCCATTTCTACTTCATTGTTGGTTCCTTCTGCTAATGGCTCTGCAAGACTACCAATTGTTTTCCCTTCCCAATCTCTAATGATGCAACCAGCTCCTGATTTACCGGGATTCCCTCGTGAAGCTCCGTCGAAGTTCAATTTGCACCACTCAGGGTCCGGGGGAGACCATTTGACAAGTTGTCTTTTGAGCGATGATTGTTGTCCTCCTTCCAAGCTGAGAGACGGCAATATGAGGCCCTACTAACCCTGTCTGATCTTGGCATCCCAAGCTGAGAAACTCTTTTGTGTTACCTTACCCAGTGCTGAGTTAAAAACCTCGACTATACTACTCTCGAGTTTGTTTAGAAACGAAGGGAGAGGCATTTCTTTATCCTAGAAGAGTCTTCTATTTCTTTCCTTCCAGAGCTCCCAAATCAACAATGAGGGACTAATTTCCCATAGCTTGTGATACACCGCTGTTTTGTGTAAACTGGGCCAACTGGATAACCATTCCGACAATCTTGCTGGCAAAGCGGATTTCCAAAGAAGTTTGTTCATTAGCCAGTTCTAACTTATGTTCGTGTACGGACAACCAAGAAAGAGGTGATCTCCATCCTCGGAATGTTCTTTACACAAACAACATCTTGAAGGGCCCTGGAATCCAAGTTTGGCTAACCTATCTACTGTTAGGGCTCTGCCTTGAGAGGCTATCCACAAGAAGACTCCTGCTTTTGGCATACAGCTGGGGTTCCAGCACAACTCTCTAGGAATTGCCAAGGCTTCCTCGTGACAGTCTGCTAGTTTGTTGTATCCTTCCTTAACACTGTAGACTCCATTCAGGGCGCCTACCCATCTGAGGATATCCGAACCCTGCCGGAAGCTGATCTGTCTGTCAGCCATGGTTTTGTCAAAAAGTTGCATTTCTTCCTGACTTAACCTGAGATTATGTGGACTCTTCCATTTGGCTGCCAGAAGACCATTGTGAAAGGATGGAATCAAAAAATCTCTTACCTTATCCCCCCATGCCTGGGTTGTTATAGTTTTGACATTTGCCAGGCTTACCTCATTGGCCAGTTTGGGTAGCCCTTGCCAAGAGTCATCCCAGAATTTAGCATAGTCCCCACTCCTGATCTCCCATGAAAGATGGTCTGAGATGAGATTTCTATAGCTGCGGATGAAGTTCCAAATTCTAGAACCTGAGGGAAGCTCCCTGGAAGTGAAAATGCTGTCTACCCCTTCATCCAAATATTTTGCCCGCACAATCCGAACCCACTTGAGGTCTGGGTTGGAAAAAATTGTCCAAACTAATTTGGCTCCCAAGGCTTTGTTTTGGAGCAAAAGATTTTTGATGCCCAAGCCATTCCTTCGTTTAGATTCACAAATTTGTTGCCACTTAACGAGAGGATATTTGAAATGATCTCCCGATCCTTGCCAAAAAAAGGTCTTCATCTTCTTATTCAATTCTTTGCTGGCTTTGCTTGATAAAGAAAGACAAGACATGAGATAGGTAGGCAGGGCAGAGATGACTGACTTGAGTTTCGTTAACCTGCCTGCCCAAGACAGCCAACTATTTTTCCAAGAGGCTGCCTTGTTGCTGACTCTCTCCAGCAGACTATTCCATACATTGCCTGGACGAAGGCCCCTATCCAATGGGATCCCCAGATATGTGCAGGGGAGAGATCCCTTCGTAAAACCAAGGATCCTCAAAATTTGAGTTTCTAATCTCGCAGGAGTATTAAAGAAAAAAACTTCTGATTTTTCATGACTGACTTCTTGTCCTGAGGCCAAAGTGTACTTTTGGAGGATAGTCTTGAAACTTCAAGCCTCCCTGATTTGGGCCTTTCCAAACAGCATGGTATCGTCAGCAAATTGCTGGTGGGTAATGGGTGAAGTGCCACTTGTGACTTGAACTCCTTCGATCTCCCTGAGGATCCAAGCTCTGGAAAGTGATCTGCCAAGTGCTTCGGCCATTAAGGAAGGGGGATAGTGGATCTCCTTGTCTTAACCCTCGAGAAATATTGAAGAAGCCCTCCGGAGATCCATTCACAAGAACTGAGAATCTAGGACTTGCTACCCAGGAGAAAATCCAATTAAGCCAATTCTTGGTGAAGCCGAAACCTTCCAGAACTTTAAACAGAAAACACCAATTGACCCTATTGTAGGCCTTTTTTATGTCAAGTTTTAATAGCATTGCCTGCTTACGCGTGACTTGAATTGAGTGAATGGCTTCCTGAGCAATAATTACCCCATCCAAGATGGACCTTCCTGAGACAAACCCCGTCTGCTCCTCTGAAATCAGATCTGGTAAAAGTATTTTTAGCCTATTAGCCATTGTTTTAGCTAAAATTTTGTAGAAAGTATTGCACAAAGAGATTGGCCTGAAGTCATCCTCTCTTTCTTTGGGATTAGAGCTAAGAAAGTGTTATTGACTTCTTTTAGGAGTTGTCCAGAGGTCCTAGATTCCTCTAAGGCCTCCATAATGTCAGTGCTGATTATGTCCTAGCACTTCTGAAAGAAGCTGGCTGGAAAGCCATCGGGTCCAGGCGCTTTATCTGGATGAAGCCGAAAGAGCGCAGACTTCACTTCCTCCTCCGAGAATTTGCTGTTCAACATATCATTTTGTTCATCATTTACCAACTTGGGTATATAACCCACAAGCTCTTCTTGAGCTGTGAGCAAGGAGCCTTCTGGTTCATGCAAGAGAGTCTGAAAATGCTCCACCACCACTTGTTTGATCTCCTCCACATCCTCCACAAGCCTTCCATTAATGTCTCTAACCCTGGAAATTCTGTTGACTTCCCTTCTTGCCTTTGTAGCGTTATGGAAGTATTTGGTATTTCTGTCCCTGGCAGATATCCAAACTCCCTGGGACTTTTGCCGCCAGAATACTTCTTCTTTGGTGAGAATATCATTCATTTTTGCCATCAACACTTTTTCTTGTAAGTAGCTGTGGTTATCCATTCCCTCTTGGATAATCTTCTCCGATAGGGCTTTTAATTCTGATTCACATTGCCTCTTCTCCTCAAAGATATTTTTGAAGTTATTTTTATTCCATGATTTTAGATTCTGTATAATAACCTTCAACTTGACTGCAATGCTAAACATTTTGGAACCTACTGGCTATGTTTCATTCCACCATTGTTTGATTAAATCCAAAAAATCCTTATGCTGGAACCACATATTTTCAAATTTGAAGGGGCTCCTGACTGATCCCTTTTCCCCCAATAATTCCAAATGAACGGGGTAATGATCTGATTCTGGTAATGGAAGCAACTGATAGTCGAGATTAAACGGAAACCTGCTGAAATCTCCTTTGAAGAGGAACCTATCCAATTTCTCAGCTATGTTACAGAATCCTAGCCTTCTATTTGTCCATGTGAACTGCCCACCTCCCATTTGGATGTCACAAAGCTCATTTCTATCCACGAAACTTTCAAAGTCCAACTGAGATTGAAGTTTCCTTCCGACTCCCCCCTGCTTATCACTTTCTTTCAAAATTGCATTGAAATCCCTGCCTAAAATGAGAAATTCGAACCCTGGAAGTTTGCAAACTTTGTCCAATTTGGTCCATAGATTTCTTTTATGAATGTAGTTATTAGGTCCATACACATTAACCAGAAGAAAACTTAGATTGGAAGCTAGGCTCCTTACCTTGCAGGCTTGCCAGTACTTGCTTGAGGCTACCGTTTCAAGCAAGATTGTCTGCGGCTTCCAAAACATAAGCAGTCCACCTGATGCTCCTTCTGCATTAACTCCACATGACTTCCAGTTCCTCAGTTTCAGGCTAAGAGTTGCTCGTTCTTGTTCTCCTAGCTTAGATTCTTGGATCAAGCAAATGTCTGGTTGCTGCGAATTCAGATGCTGTCGCAATAGACATCTTTTGTTAGGGGCGTTTAAGCCCCTAACATTCCAAGTTATGATTTTCATTGTTGTTGAGGAAGGGCGTTTCCCTTCCCTACTTTCAAAAGAGTTTGGATTTTCAATTGCCCTGAAGCCTCCCCATCCCACTTGAGTTTTTCCTTATTCGGAATTCTACCTTTCCCTCTGTGTTCACCGCAATCTGGCACTATTTTCGTAGGTTCCTTGGATTTCAACCCTAACTCCCCTTGTTCTGGAAGGTTATTTAGGACTTTATTCGGATCTTCCTTGTCCATAATCAAGCCTTCATTACCCATCAGCTCCAGATCTTGTTCTACCAGCCAATCTTCAGCTTCAAAATTGTCGATGTCGAACTCCCCTCTTTTGGCCGCATTTGCAATGTCCACCAGTTCTTTACCCACATTTATGAGAGAGTCAAGATCCTCCTTGCGCACTGTGTTGCCAATCAACTCAATCGCCTGCGACAATTTTTGGTCAATGGACTGGCACTCTGAGCATCGTCAGGCTTCTGGGCTGAAATGGCTTCTTTTGGAGGTTCCACTTTAGGGGGAGGAGGTAGACCTTCTTCAACATAAACTTCATCCTCCATGAGTTGTTTATTGGACGCTTGCTCCGAATTTTCTTTTGGAGAAGGATCGCTTTTCCACCCTAACACTTTGACCAGAGCATCTGTGGGGATGGGATTGTGGATCACTTTCTGCGTCCAAACGCCTAATCCCGATGAGATCTTGATTTCGCGCGGGATTCTACGATTTGGACAGCTCTCAATGCCTATCCGAACCACTATGCCTGACCCTTCTGGATTGCCCCTCTCCTCCGCGCACAAAAAGGATCCCATGCCGTTACCAATTTCTTCCAAAACCCTGGAGTCCCAATACTCAAGGGGAAGATTGGGTAAAGTATACCAATCATGGATTTTCTCCAGACGGTGAGTAGCTGGATCGAACCCGGCTTTCCAACGGCTGATGCAAAAGCCGCAGCCATCAAGAATCCAAATCCCTTCTTCAATTTGAGCCCTGATGGCTTCCGAAGGACAAATAACCACGAAATAGTCATTTGTCATCCTTTTGAATTTCAAATCTGTTCCCCATTTGCCATACCACTAAGACATCAGACTTTGCCAATTTAATTCTTTCCCATGCCATTTCATTAAAAGCGCAGTATTTTCCAATTTCAGAGCAAGATCCTATATACGGTTAGTATTGAGGGTAATTGAAATTTCTTCTTCTCTGGTGTCTTCCCTCCTTCCATGATATTGATTTCTGGGCTGCAAATTTAGCCTATGAAAATCCCTGCGTCTACCATTACCTCTAGGGTTTCTTCTTCCCCTGTTTTGTTGGTAGTTCTATTGTCGCTGATTCCAGTGCCTTGGACCGCAAAGATTACCGTTTTGTTGCTTCTCCCTTCTCATAGGAAGCCGATCATCGTGCCATCTTTGTAAACCTTCCTCCTGTGGCAGAAAATTCTGGGCACCACTTGCGATTCCACCATTCCTATTCACCGATTCAAGCTCCCTTTGAGGAAAGCGTTTCCCATCTCTTCGCTCCATGAAGCCTGCTTGCATCCCTCTCTCTCGCCATTCTGAACAAGGTCTCCCTGCAAATTGGCTTTCAGCGAATTGTCGCTCTCCATACCATCGCGCCATTTTTCTATATAACCAGGTATATATATTGTAGTTAGGGTAAAATTGCAATCAAGGCAAATGAATAAACAGCAATGATAAAAACCCTAGCAATGCACAATGAAGCACAAGACAACATGAAAATCAAAATAACAAATGTAAATGCAAACCGATCTCCATGCTATGCTTGATTTATCTCCATTGCTCTTCTCCACCTCGCATGAGCATGCAAGATTTTGAAGGATTATTGTTGGAAGAATGTTGGGTGCTCACTTCTGCAGCATAACATTAAGATGAAGATGCTAGAATGAAGGATGCAAAGGCTCTAATGATATTTCAACAGCATGTGGATACTTGAGGATCAATGCATGCTAATGATAATTTGGCAGAATAATGTTACTTGAAGCTCCATGCATTCTAATGGCTTATGAGGGGGTTGATTTATAGAAAAGGCTTGGTTCAAATGAATGGTTGAGATTAAAAAACTAATTGATTGATGTGGACGGCTAGGATTGATTCGGTTATCCCACTCTTCAAGGGAGTTGTAGTCATTTGACAAGTGGAGGGAGAATAGGGCTCATGTGTGCTTGTGTACATAAAAAAATACTACATATAAAAGATATTAAATAAAAGGCTGTAGTACCACTTATCTTTTTAAATGAAAGAGGCACACATGTCGGCTAAATGATAAGATAAATTAATTAAATAAATAAGATTTATTTAATTAATTAGAAAGTCGGCTTATGATGAGAACTTAATTCAAATAAAATATTTGAATTAGTTGGGATATGAGTTAGATATTAATTAAATAAATAAAATTTATTTAATTAATTGGATAGTGGGATTAGGATATGATGTGGAAATTAATTAAATAAATAAAATTTATTTAATTAATTGGCTAAGTAGGATAGAGTGGGATTTTGGACAAAATGCTACATGATGTCTAGGATAATGTTTTAACAAGGTGTTGCAAGACATACACAAATTTGGAACAATTTTGGCTGTCTATATATATATATAACTGTAAATTATAATAATGTTATAGTTTATTATATATTAATATATTATATAAATTACAATAATAATATAATTAAATTTATAATTAAAAATAAACTATTAAATTACTTATATATTCAATTTAAAGTATTATTTTATTTAAAAATTATTACATTTTCAACATTCTCATAAAACTAAACATTTTCTAACCTCTCATTCACTTTTGTCAATCTCTAACTCATAATTTAATTATTACAGCATTTATTAAACCTTAGATAAATTCATAATTGATATGATAATAATTTTACCCAGCTATGTTTGTTCGTCTCAAAATATAATGTAAAAAAAATTACTAATATAAGTGAAAGAAGACAATAATTAATATATGAAATTTCAATAACAATTGATAAAATAATTTTGTGTATTAAATATCTATAAAATAATAAATAATAAAAAATATCTAACAAATTCTATAATTTCTTCATAAAATTTTCAGCCTGCCCATTGAACCAGTTGCTACTTTTAATCCCATTTGAAAAACAAAAAAGGACATTACAATGTATATTACTTTCATTTGAGAGTTGAATGCAACCTTTTTGAAATGTTTGTCGTATCTATAGCTTAATTTATCTTGGTTTTCACTGCAGGCGATATAGCGTTTTCCTTAAGATCCGATCTTTATTCATGTAGAGAAATCTAGATATAGGTGGACCGAAAAGGGATCTATGAGAACAATCAGTGGTGCCAATGTGGCTTATTTACTTGCTGTTACTGTTGATGGGCATGTTTGGTTTCTGCCAGTTTGTCTTGAAGACAAAATCACAGAGAGGTATTTGAGCAAATTCTAGATCATTAAATTTTCAAATGAATTCAAAAGCTCTTGAGATAGATACTATTTTATTAAGAATTTTCAGTTGGCACAAAATTTCAGATTAAGTGCCCTGTGCTCCTACATGAAAAAACACAAGATTTCTTCATATTAAGCAATGTTGAATGACTGTGGATTGACATGCAGAAATTTATCTGAAATGGAGTTATTTACAGCATTTATTTACTAAAGCGAGCATTTACAAAATATCACTATGATTCTGCTTTAAACTTCACCATGAATAAACACCCTAAATAATTACATATAAATAACAGATAAAACCACCTAAAATATCTGTTAAAATGGAATTCATAATAGAGGACATTCTGCATAACTAAGTCCAAAACTGCCCAAGAGCAGTCAGCAATTGCATGTCTAAGTTAGTGTAGTGGGAACTGCCCATTTGCTGCAGGCTACAGTAGCTTAATAACAGCTGCTTGTACCTATTTTTTATCGTTTGATGCATGACATGGGTATTGTGGTTGTGTGTGACAGTCAATTGTACATACTCTGTATTGGCAACATGATAGAGAGTCTTAAAGGATAAGCTTCAATTGTGCTTTGGGCATTTGGAAGGGGGAGGACATTGTTTGACTCGGCTTTTATTTATTTATTTTTATATTGATTTTCCCCTTTTTTTAAGTTCAGTAACTGATGCAAAAGATGACAATGTTTTAATGATGCATTGTTTTTTTTTTGTGAAGATATAAAAACAAATAAAGATATAAAAACAAATATACTAAAAAGACAATCAAAGGTCTGCAAAAGCAACCCATATGAGGGAATAACAGGCAAGAGGAACCGCAAACTATTTCCAAAGTCACAGTAGAAACAACTCTCGTAGGAAAAGGAACCCCCTTGTTTGCCACATAGTTACCGACACACCCTAAGGTAATAGCATAAGACTGCTCAGCCACAGCCAAGGAAGCAACGGGCTCATGAACAAAGGAAGAGGCACCTCGTGGATGCCCTAGAAGTGCAATAGTGATGGGAGAAGACATCCCTGATATTGCTAGTTTTAATGATGAATTGTTACATCTCATAAACATTTTGCATTTGCATTTGGAGATCCTTCATCTACCTCTTCATGTTTAATAGAAATTTTAGAAGCACAAATGATGATAAATCTCCTTCCACGGGTCAAGGATCTTGAAAACATATTTTTGTAAAAGACCCATGAGAGTTGGGAAGTCTTAGGCCCTGCAAATGGGTAGGAGTGTGCCTTAGGGCATTTTTTCATTACTCAATGATGAAACTAATGCCTCAAATTCACCTTTAGCTGTGGTGGGTCCTGGCCAATAGGGTTGGAAACTGGGGAATGGGATATATGTGTGGTGAGATCTCCATGAACAGATTGGATTGAAGTTGCAGGAGGTAGATCCTTCATCAACTTTGCATGTAGTTGACTTTTCTTGTCCTCCATTATTATTGAGAATTGCATGAAAGTAGGCATCTTTGAGGCAGAGTGGAAGGAATGTGCTTAAATTTTTGGCCTGCCCGTCTAGTAATTACTTCCCCAGTGATAGACTAATAGGTTGATTGTCCTTAAAATGTGTTTCAAGATTGAGTTTTCTAGCTATTGGTTAGTATTAGTAGTAATGGCTGATTTAAAGAATTTCCCACAATTGCAATGTCACTACTCATTAAATTTAATTGATATAACAAATTGCATTATTCATTAGACCCATTGCGTGGAAAGTAAAGTCCCTTAATGTTTAAGAAATCTACAAAGTCTGGGCAGCGATGCCGAGTGGAAGCGGGAGTGCTGCAACAACAAGGAAGGCCACGGGAAAGGATGAAGATAATACTGATGGAGATCTAGGTACTGTGTAAAAGGATTTGGGATAGTGCTTTTGGATAGGGGACTGCAGTTTGAAAATAAGGGTTTCAACCGTGCCTACGTGCAATCCGCAAATGAGGAAGGTGACAGGGAGACATGTGTGCAGTGTAAAAGCTCTTCCAATCCCTTTCACAGATGCAATGCTTTTTGCATGTCTCAAATTCGATTCGGATTGACAGATCTATACTCGGTGTTGGTTAAGGCAGCTCAGGATTTTGAGGATGATCTGAATTTTCAACAGAACAAAGGTAATTTTGAAAATGCAACATTACCTGTTGTTGAGTGATTTGCTTATGCTGATAAATCAAATGAGGAGAAACTCACTGTTTCAGAAACCTTTCTTTTTGGGGGACATTTCAGTCAAGATGGCATATTGCCTGACAGAGTTGAATCTTATGCCTGAGAGAGTTGAATCTCTCAGATGACTGTATTGATTAGGTTGCTAGGGATCTAGAATGTAGATGCCTCGTCCTTAGATTTTTGAAAAGATGACAATTGACATAACAACTCATGGACTAGGTTAAATCCACTTCGAGCAAACTCGATTGCCCTTCTCTTTTTCTGCTGTCCAAAGGCTTCTTCTAGATTAGGTTTTAGTTAGAGGACGATCGAAATTTTGTTTGGCTTAATGGGCCTTGGTTCTTTGACAAGTTTGGGGTCCTCATGTGCCCTTGGAAGCCCTTTTTTGATCTAGAAGTTGAGCCATTAACAAAGGTTCCTTTGTGGCTTTGACTCTATAGACTTCTCACAGTTCTAAATTCTTAAAAGTTGATCACGTTAATGGTCGAACAAATTGGCGAAGTTGTGAGAGTTGACCCCCAACATGATGGTGCTCAGAGCAGTTTTATAAGGATTTATGTTTACATTAATTTCTCCAAACCTTTGCACCATTCTATTCACATTCTTTCCAATAGAGGCTCTTGGACTCAATTTGTGAACTATTGTTTTGTTCAAATGTTTCTGTTGCAATAAACTAGGGCACAAGATCATTGAATATAAATCCTCCAAGCTTCTTGGTTCACTTTCAGTTTGTTCATAGAGGTTGGTTCTGAAGGATGGAAATCCAGGCAAGGAGCTCAGTCAGCTCATGGTGGATCAGGCAGAGGTTTTAATTAACCCCCATTCTGATTCTCCAAGGGTTTCTCTGGAGTATGCGGAACCCTTGGGAACCCCTTCCTTTGACATTGCGAGTGTGGGTAACCATGGTTTGGAGTTTTCCCAAGTGTGCATTTTAGGGGAAAATGTTGAGAGAGTTGTGTTGTGACCTAATCACAACTCGCCCCATTGCAAATGGGGACCCCCAAATTTTCGCTTTTGGTTTTTAGTACTTTAGAGTGTTTTGAACCTAAGTCTTGTCCAATCTCCACACAAGTGAAAATATTTATTAGACAGGGTATAATGGCACACTTCAAGGTCAATCTTAGAGATGGAAATGAAGAAATCTTGACAACATCGGAAGACAGAGGAATGAAGAGTTTGAAATGTTGAAAATGACTAAGTGTCAAGCATGAGCGCAAATGCCTTGCACCTATGGAATTTCTGCCCAGGGAAGTGGAAATTCCCTCCACAGAGGGAGAGTGCGCTCTAGGGAGAGGAAAGTTCATTAACTTAAGAACTTGAAGTTGCATTCAAAGTTGCATGAGATGAATCCTCAAGACACTTCAAACCCATGGAAGATGCATTGGAAACTTGTAAACAATTTGTCAAAGTATTTGTCAAATTCGGAGGTTAAAATGAAGAATCCAAGTAAATAGTGAAAATTCCTTGACCTTATGGAATATGCGCCCTAGGAGTAGATTCATCTAAGCATGAACATTGCAAAATAATGAAATTTGATCTTTGAAAATCATTGGAAACTCCCTTACAGAGGTCATCATAACACTTAGAAAAATCATGATTGGGAAGAGCGCAAAATCCTTGTCTATGAGGAGAATGTGCCCTAGTAAAAGTCCTTCTGATCATGCCATATGTGCCCATATTGGGTTGGTGATTGTGAGATCAAAACAAGGGAAATGTTATTCTCCTTAGTTGAATTCATGAAAATTCATGCGAAAACCTTGAGAAATTGCCCAAGTAAGAGTTGAAAGTGAATGGAAATTCCTTGTCTATGAGGAATTTGCGCTCCAAATGATGGAAATTCCTTGCACATGGGAAATTTGCACTTTAAGACAAAGGAAAATCCACAAAGAGAGAATTTGCGCCCTAAGAAAATATTCTTCCAAGACATGTGGAAGTGCGCTTGAGGGAGGAATCATGTAAGTTATCAAACGAAAATCTAGAGAAATCATGAGAAATCGTTATGAGACAAGAGGAAAACCCTTTGACAAATCCTTAGACCAAAATGAACAATGCCAAGGTCAAGGTCGCAAAATCCTCACTCATGAGGAGAATGCGCCATTTCCAAGTCTCCCTCTATTTTGAAGAAAATTCAACAACCTCTGAAGGAGATGTCAATTTCATTAAGGTTCAACGAAGATCCAATGCAAAATTTGATGAATTCGCCAAACAAAGAAGTAAGAGTTTGGAAGAAAAAATGCCAAGGCAAAGAAGGAAAATCCTCACCCATGAGGAATTCACGCCCAAGGTGAAGGAAAATCCTCATGCAAAAGGAAAATGCACCACTTCTTAGTGGACTCGAGTTAATAATCCTTGGAAGTAAATAAGATTTCATGAAGATCCATTAAAAAACTTGGTGAATTTGCCAAGGGAAAATGTAAATTTGAAGATGAAAAATGCTTAAGGTGGGGTGTAAATTCCTCATGCATGAGGAGAATGCACCATCTCCTAGTCCTCTTCTATTTGGGCTAAATCAACAACTTTTGAAGTGACTTCAATTTCTTGAAGGTCTAAGGGAAAAATCATGAAAATCTTGAAAATTCGCCAAAGTTTGGGAGATATAATGAAGAAAATGACAAGTCGCAAATTCCTCACTCATGAGAAATATGCGCTCAGCATGAAGGCAAAATCGCAAAATCCTCACCAACAAGGAGAATGGGCCCTCTTGGAAGTACCTCTTGCTAGTCAAAATTCGCCTAAGTCAAGAATAAGTCGGCCTAGGAGGAAAGTTGAGTTTTTTTTTTCATTGTCAAAAGTAGGCCGACCCATAATGAGGAGAGATTGAAATTCTATATAAGAAGGGTGCAATCCTCATTTTTCACATCCGATTTCAAAAACAAAAAAGCAGAAAATTCAGAGCAGAACAACAGACTTAGCAGAAATTTCCATAAGAAGAGTGAGGGAGAGAAAAATAACTAAGGATTTATTTTATTATGTTCCTCCTTGCATCAAGTTTACTAGCTATTATTAATTAGTTTTGGATAAATATGTGTAAAATTGTTTTAAAATCATGATTTATTTATCCCACATTCACAAGGTGGTAGAGATTTATCATTTGATCCCTTTATATCAATTGTCAAATCAATGTACTAACTTAAGAAGTTTTCACTTGTAGGTTGATGATGAATGCTAAGGAATGTCGAGTCTTGATCGAGAGCGACACCAACTTGGGACACATTAATATGAACGAAATCAAGAGGAAGATCAAAGAATCCGGAGGCGGGCTATCCAGAGGAGCGTTCAGAGGATCAAGACATCATCAATCTCATTCACCTTGCATCCAAAGAAGGCTTCATTACCGGAACGAAGAAAGTTCTATTGCACTTCATCAATTTCACCATCATCCTACTTCCAGAGGAGAACTTCATCGCCGGAGTGAAAGAAAATGTTATCATCACCTTGCAAGCTCCATCATCCAAGCCTCCAAAAGATCACTTTCACTTTCAAGAGTTTTCACTTCATCTATCAGAAAGGTCAAGTGCAAACATTGTGAAGTCTAGTCTACTCTAGGAATACACACGTCAAAGATATCCTCTACTTCAAAAGTCTAGAGCCAGAGTTCTGCACAAGAACAAGAATTTCACAAAAATGAGAATGAGCATGGACGTCAAGAAATCCACAAATTACACTAAGGCATGAAAGACAACTTGCAGAAATCTAAAATTCCCAAATTTTCAAGTTCCAGAGCTAAGTTCCAGAGGTGAAAATCCAAGTTCAAAGACTACTCCAAAAAAATCCATAATTTGGGAAAATATTTCAAGTAGTGTGAAAACAGAGAAGATCAAACTAGTTAGCTCAACGAAGAAGTGGCATGTACACATCATCAGTCAATCAAAATCCACCATGTCATTTGTCCAAGTTCATTGCATTTGTAAGAAGATAAGAACAAGAAGGGCGTCTCACATGAATATTCTTCATAGATTCCATTTCATCTCTATCATCTTGGAAAATGTGCCTTCATTGCCTATGGGTTTTTATGTACACAAGCTGTGTCAACTTTTACTTTTGCTAAAAATAACAAGTTGTAACTAATTGATGATATGGCAAAATATCGGCCCTTGATTCTCAAATTAATCTTGGCCATTCATTGTACTTTGAGGACTATAAAAGGCCTCACTTCTCTCTCATTTGAAGATTGAGACTTTGGAGAATTGTTGCAAGAGTTCTTTGAGATAATACAAGACTCATTGATTTGGTGATATTGTTTTGTTTCAAATGTTGCATGGTTTCCAATTCCTCAAGTGTAGAATAAGTTTTAATTTCAAGCATTGTGTTAGTTAATGGAAGTGATTATTGTTGTTTTATGGTGAAATCTCTAAGTTCATACTGTTGAAGTTGTAAAAGCCAACCTCATAGAACCTAGTGATCACCTGCAAGCAAAATAACCTGTCACGTAGAAGAGATTCGAACAACACAAAGATATTGCTCTGCAAGCCAAGAGAGTAAAATTACATAAACAAAAATAATTAATTACAAACAGATCAATCCTTAAGAAAGGAGATCAAAACCCTAAAGTGAACCCTAGCATTTAATAAAAGAATTATTAAATAATAAAGTGCCTAATTTTAGCTTAAGTGAAAAATAAAGTAACGGTGACTTAATTAATAATATATAAGACAGATCTCTTTGTAATTAATTAAGTAATGCAATAAACTAATAATATGATTAAATTAATTAAGTAAATAACCTATTACTCCAACAGCCCCCTTAAGATGTACTTAGGGAGAAGCTAAAAAACTAAGGACAAATGCAAGAAAGCAAAGATGGGTCCTGGCAACTAGCCCTGATGAGGTACCCAAGTACAATGAAATCTCTGTAAAGTGGAGAAAAGGAGAAAACCCAGTGGGAAAAAACTCCTCTCCTAAAAGAGATGTTGAAAGAAAGTACAAATGAAATGTCTCAAAAAACTCTCTCAAGAACATATGCAAATATACAACTAGATACCCCCATGATAGAAAGTGGAGACTCCAAAACCCCCCCAGAATGAGAGAGCCCATGTGCCGATGATCAAACCAATGTGTCTCCCCTGAGGAAGAAACCAATCCAATGGTCGATGATGAGGAAATCCCTGGATGTGAGGTGACAATGGAAGTCTTGGATGATGCTCACTGGAGAACTGAACTGAAGCATGAGTGTCTGAATGACAGGATGTTGAATCAAATGTAGCAACATTGTCTGAATGACAGGATGTTGAATCAAATGTAGCAACATCAAACAACTCAAGGTGATCCTGAAATGGAATCTCCAATGAAGATGGGATAACAGATGTGTTGATTTTGTCATCTATGAGGAAATGAATATCCTCTGAGATGGCCTCAACAACTGCACTAGATGGCTCGATGAGTGGAGCTACAATGTTAGTCAAAGCTGAAGAGGGATCTTGCTGAACAGATGTGATCTCAACAGGAGGTGGAGGTGTAGAAGTCTCAACACTGGGCTCATGAACAGATGGAAGAACACATAAGTTTAAGTGACCAAACTTCACCTCAGATACAACATGCTCTCTTGGAGAAAGAGAGTGATACTCAGACAGTGGAGATGGTGGACCAAAGTGTGTGAATGCATACAATCGAGAAGAATGATCAACTGTCCCTGTTGCAACCAATGTTGCCAGTCTGAATGTCTCTGATGTGCACTGAATCCGGTGTGAACTCAACTGTCTTCCCTGTTCCACTGTGAGCAATCTGATAAATGGAGAGAAGGTTGGTGGACAAAGATGGTACACATAGTACATCATTGAATGTACTGTCATCAATGTCGATAGAACCTTTCCCACATACACTCATATAAGTGTTATTACCCATCAATATGTGTGGTGAGGACGCAGCCTCAAAAGATGAGAACATGTCCTGAGAAGATTCCATATGGTGTTAAGCACCCGGATCCAATAGCCATCTAGATGAATGTGAACTGGTGGTTGCACAAAATGCATGACCCTTGTGTGGAGTTTGTCCATCTGTCTGGAATGATGGTGAAGAAGAAGGCCCGCTTGATGTAGATGAAGAAGAGGGATGAATATTGTTCTTCATAAGAAGAGCTGTCAAATCTGAAACCTATTGTGCATATCCATCTATCTTCTTCTCGTAGCATTTAGACTCATCACATCCTGACTTATTACAATAAGCACACTTAGGTTTTTCTTTCTTCGATGATTCCCCCTTAGGAGAATGAGAATCAAAGGTGTTCTGTGAACTGAAATCCTTCCCATGCTCTGTGGTCTTTGGTTTCTGTTTCTGCTTCTGATTCCCCTTAGATGACTGAGCTACCAATGCATGGTTTTGTGATCCTGGAAGAGCATCCAACTGTGATAACTTGGACTGCTCACGTGACAAGTGATCACAGAATACCTCAAATGTAGGCATGGTAAATCATCGACCCAAAGCATCCATGGAGGAGTAGAATGTAGAAGAGAATGTCTGAAATGAACCTCGGAGCTTAGATAGAATCAGGTATATACACTTTGTGTCTGTTTTGTTCAAGTACCACAACCCTGTAACAAAGATCTGAGTGATTTGAATTTCATCAAGAAATCCTCAATAAATGGAAAAGAATCAGGTACCAAGGAAGTCAATTCTACCTCAATCTGAAGTGCTCTGAGCTGATTGATGGTGCTAAAGATATCACTGAACTTGGTCCACATTTCCCGAGGAGTTGTGCAATTCTCAAGGTGAAATAAAAGACTGTATGAAACATGCAATGATATCATACCCATGGCCTCATCCATTTTATTTCTATGCTGCAGAATCTCAAACTAATGTTGCAACTGAGGCTGAATCTCATCCAAACAGGACCATAACCCCTTTGACATGAGAAGTCAGGTCATATGTCCTTCCAGGTGTGATAATTGTGTGGGGAAAGACGGTCAACTGATGAGGTGTCCGCCATGATGTTTGAGTTTTTGAAATGTATTTAAGGGGAGCGTTTTCTATTTTCTGATGGGTATATACAGAAAGCAAGAAAAAAAACACCCTCCACAACACAAGAAGCCAAACCCCAATACAAATTGGAAAGCTGGAAAGCATGAAAAAGCATAAATCACTTCAGACTATTCTCTGTGTACCTAGTAAATTTGCTGATGAAATACTCTGCAGATCTGGAAAGAACACTGCAAGACCTTTCCAACGCTTATTCGTTTTCAAAAAACGGAGGTCGTATGCAACAGTTATGCCCCCGGAAGTGCGAAAACGATGATCTAACTTTGACTGGCAAAAAAGGAAGCAAAACAGCAAAACCAGAAAAAAAACACTTATACCACTGGATTGGGCTCGGAACCAGCTTTCCAACGCCTATTTGTTTGCGAAAATCCGACTCCGTTTGCCCAAGTTATGGCAAAAAGAAAACCAATACCTCTGTAAGGCAAAATTAGGGCAAAAAGGACCCTCTCCTACTAAAAATGGTGAAATGTCTCCAAATTTAGAGAAAACACCAAATTTGGCGAATGTTTTAAAAACACCACTAATGGTGCAGGCTCATAATGCATGCTCTTTGGAGAGGTGGGTTTTATATATATATATTTTTGGTAAAAGGTTTTTTTGACTAAAAAAAAGTAAGGCTTTCTAAAAATAAGCCCATGCCATATTAAAAGAGGGGCAACATTAATAGCCCGCACCCTATTTAAAATGGGCGAACTACCCAAGGTGCAGTCGGAGGGAACTGTGCAGCGCAGGTACCTGGTACCAAATTTTTATTTTCCCTTTTTTTAATTTCAAAACCTTTTCAAAAGATTTTACAATAAAAAACTGCAAAATACAATACTTTTGTTGATATTTATTTGAAACGCAAGATATATATTTATTAAAAAAGTCACCTCCCTACTTGTCAAAAAATTTTTTGCCTCAGAGGTCATGGAGGCCAAATTTGACAAATTTATAGTTGATTTATATGTTTTGGGCCGCTCCGGATGCAACGGTGAGGTCTGTTTGGGCTGAAAATGCTTCAAAAATGTAGGTACCCTCTGGATCTGAGATAAAAAGCACCCTTAGTAACCCTTGCAGATCTGAGCCTGTGAATCCAAAATTAACGAAACAAAGGCCAATCTTGACTATTTCCAACACACTGAATGCAATGATGGGATCAAAAATGACTCAAGATGAACTGAAATACTCTTTCAAGGCTTGAATCCCTCAAAAGATGAACAAGAAGCTGCAGATCTGAAGCTTTGATACCATGTTGAAGTTGTAAAAGCCAACCTCACAGAACCCAATGATCACCTGCAAGCAAAATAACCTATCACGTAGAAGAGATTCGAACAACACAAAGATATTGCTTGGCAAGCCAAGACAGTAAAATTACATAAACAAGAATAATTAATTACAAAGAGATCAGTCCTTAAGAAAGGAGATCAAAATCCTAAAGTGAACCCTAGGATTTAATAAAAGAATTATTAAATAATAAAGTGCCTAAGTTTAGCTTAAGTGAAAAATAAAGTAAGTGACTTAATTAATTAATCAATATGATTAAATTAATTAAGTAATTAACCTATTACTCCAACACATACCATTTGTGATTTGTGGCTTACAAGTTGCAGTGCATGGTTAGACTGAACCCCAATGAGCTTAACTTCAATTATTTGTGTTTGTTGATACTTCATGAATGCAAGTGATTTGAACATCATACATTACCTTAGAAGATTGCATCGTCTTTGTGTAGTTGTTTGATTTGGTGAAGCAAAGTCGATTGATTTCATCTAGTCAATAATAGTTTCTTGCATGTAGGATTAGAATAGCTTCTCTAAAACCTATATCCTTTTGCACTTTTTTTTTATCAATCATTGTTAGGAATTAAGATCAAGAGCTTCATAGCAATATCATATACCTCAAGTTGTAGTACTTAGAAATTCTAAGAAGTCCTCCTTTGAAAGTCAAACAAGACTTGTATTTGAACGATTGTGTAAGTCCCTTTGTGTAAACAGCATATCACATCCCACTACTGAGTTTATCTGTTGCTAATCATGTGTAAGGAACCTTGGAGTGCTCTTGTTTGATCACATAATTCAGCATTTGAGAGGCTTTGTTCAAGAGAGGATAGGATACTTGGTATTTTATTCTAATGTTGTTGTTGTCACAAAAACATCATCAAGTTGTACCCTACAAAGTTGTTTTAGTTTTTTAATTTTGTCAAACGAGGAGGATTTGGTTTCTTAGTATCTTGGGGAAGATGAGGAAGATCTTCTATGGTCTGTAGATATTTTAACCATATCCCAATTAGAGAGCCAAAAAACTGGAGGTAATTGTGGACCCAAAAGACAGTGGGGACAAGTCTACAAAAGCAAAGATGTTGGAGGAAATTACAAATGGTAACTAGTTCCCTATTGGAAATTTCTTCGTTAGAGGGATCCAAGGTCTTGTCTATGATTGCATGTAGGTAGAAGGAAGTGGAGAAAGATGTGGATTATTTGGGTACCCCTTCACCAACATCGTAGGAGGAGCCTCTCATTTTGTCTCCTAAGAAGAAGAGGAGAGGAAGGAAATCAAAAGCAAAAGGGCTATGTTTGGAAGCCCAAGATTCAATTGGTGATGGTTCTTAGTGGACTATGGAGGCTATTCTTTCTACTAGGGGAAGGAGATTGATTTTGGCAAGTGTTTGATTCCTTCCCTCTTTGAAGGTTAGGAGATTTGTTCAACGGTGGCTTCCTTTAGTTGTTTTGTTCTTAATCTAAGGTCTTCCTAGGTTCTCTCTAGGAAGGTGAGATCTTTCCTTCTAGAGTTTTGCTCCTTAGTATGGCTGATTATATTTTCCAAGATTCTATTGTTAAGGGTGAGGGCCCCATTAGATCCTTCAATTTACAAATTAAAAAAAATTGTCTATAATGGAGATCACTTTCCAGAGACAACCTTGGTTATGAAGTCTTAGGAAATTATCAAAGAGTATTAGGTCACCTTCAATGTCTAAAAATGTGATTCCTATTAAAGTGCTAGGCAGAGGCCTCTTAATAAACTGGATGTCTCTGCTACTTTCTTGGCAGCTACCTCCACGTTAGCCACATAGGTACTCACTATATGACCATTCGAATCACATACAATCCCAACAATTTCCACTTTACTTGGGTTTCAATTATTTACTTCATTAAAATTAATTTAATGAAATGGCACAATTCGATTTTCAGCCACAATGATGTATGGTATGCTTTGATGCTCACAATCCCAATTACCCTATCTCAATAGGGTGTGTGACCTTGGGAAATGCTTAGTAATTATGGACCATTTAAGTGAACTCCACTCTATATCTTATGATATTTTAGTAGCTCATTGCATGATCAATTTTTTAAATAGAAATTTGATCGGTCCTTTCAAACAGAGTCAATAGCATATAAAATATGGTGATAGGTGAGCAATTGTGTTGAAATTTAACTTTATATTTCCCCCTTTGCTATGTAATAATGATGTATTGGGTTGAGATTGAGGTGGGCAAAATAATATGAAGAGGAGCTGCAATTTGTGTCCAATGGTCACGTAGAGATGTGGGATATGGATGTAGGGATGGGGATGCCATTTTGAGTTAGAGTACAATAGTATATGAGTAAGGATACAGCTATATTGTATTTAAGTACGGTCACTAGGAGATGTGGGAATGACTATTGGGATGGGTCCTTGTCCTTGAACCCGAGTTTCTTGGTGACTATGCCCATATCCATTTTGCAAACAAACATTCTATGAACATATGCTATGTTGTCTTAGTTGTGAGATATCATAAAATACAAATAGTTGGTCCCTGTGTTCCACACATTAAAAGACCTTTAGTGATGAGAATTTCTACTATATTTTGAAAGAATGCATCTTATGTTACACCAAAAAAGCATTACAGATACATCTGCTCAGCATCATAATTAGATGGAAAGTCTCATCCTACGGAAACTAGGAATTCAACTTTTCACCATTTGTCCCAGGGGACAAAGAGTCTACATCCTTTTGTAAGCTAAGGCTGACTTTTTTGGCTTTAACTTTCTTCATCAAAGCCTTTCAGAATTATTGCATTTTGGCTATAACTTGCATAACCAAAACCCTTTTAATAATATTTAATTTTGGCTTTAACTTGCATAATCCAAACTGTTTTAAAAATATGAATTCTTCTAAGCAGGGTGGAGGATTGACCTCATGAAAAGTTACCTTGCATCTTGTTTTCCAAAGAAAAGAAGTAAAATACTACATTATTGATTAATGGATGACACAACTCTCTCCAAGATCTTTGATCATTTTATTGTTCCCTATAATAGAACTGCACCATGAGAGAGGAGCAATGAGCATCAATTGAACTCTGCCTACAATCATGTAGAAAAAGTATTTCAATGGACTTTTCCAGAAGAATGCCTTACTATTTCCTCCCCACATTAAACACATAAAGATTAGATGTGCCAACATTATCAAGCTTTATTTTGTTGCCAGGCCTGGGTGAAAGTTAAACAATAACAACACCAAAACTTTGTTTATAGAAAAACTTGTAAATTTTCAAAGAACCAAACATTCTTTTTGACATCTTTCATCAGGTTCACAAGAATCAGTTCAGAAAGCTCCTGGAAGATGAATTTGTGTACATCACTTAATTTTTTAGTATGATTTAATTTTTTTTCCATGTTTGCCACCATTGTTGGTACTTATTAAATAAAATTCTCCCAATGAATAAAACTCATTTCTTTCCAATTTTTTTTTCAGAATAAAAAGGAAAGAGGCCTAGTTGGTCTCTATGGAAAGTGAAAGCCCAAATAAGCTTTCTGCTAAAGTTATGCATTTTGCGGCCCCTCATAATTCCAGTGAAGATGGTATGCTAGCAGTTTCCAGGTAGTCCAAGTTCTCTTAAGTGGTACTGATCATGAGACATTAATACCTTTATGTTCCCAATTATATCACATATTTTGAATTTGACCTTGATTTTGTGGATGTATTGAGCTTTTAGTACTCGGTGTGGTATTAAAATTCTGCAATGGGTCTTCACAAAAACTGGCTATTCATTTTCCTGCAAGAATTGCAGATTTGGTTCTAACATATGTGATGCCTAGACCTCTTTTACCCCTTGGAGAGTGCATGTACCCCAAGTTGTGCCCAAAATAAATCTTTGCAGCATTATCAATAGTATTTTGTATCTTGTCTGAGAGGGAACATACAAGAAGTACGATAAGTATGCTCTGCTGCAGTTTTATTTTGCATCATTAGCCAAAAGAAAGATTTAATCTTTGGTCACACTTTAGAGTCTTAGATTCTCAAATATGCTTCCTGATCAAGGTTTATTTGTTATGCAATTCACCACTTGTCAGCTGTTCATGCAGTGTAGTTGCCATTCAAGCGAGGCCCCACTTGTAGTGCATCTCCTTGAGAGGTGAAAATAAGTTGCTCAGTCATGAATCCTGATAATATATCATTGTTAGGGTGATTCATAAATAATTTAATCAACTAACAATTATAGATTTTTTTCTGCTTAATAAATTAGAATCTAGAGTTGTATAATCATGAACTTCCATGTATTCTTTAGCTTCTCAATCCTGCTTCAGGGCCATATGTTCATTGGTATGAGCAAGAGGGGAAAATCTTTTCCATTTATTGATAGAAAGCTTTGTTGTATGTCATCACAGATTTCCTAAAATAGTTCTTTTATATTTAACATACCTGATAGAAAATGCTTCCATTCAGAGGTCCCTTGATGCAGTAAGAGAGAATTATACTTAGCAATTACGATTGAAGATTTAAGTTATTTATTATCTAAGTAAAGATTATCCATGCTTGACCATAGTTGAGCTGCAAGCAACTATAATAGCTAATGCTTGGTTGAAGACATTGATATGCCTTACATAAAGGATTGATGTAGTGCCTTACCTATTGAGGTAAACGTCTCTGAGGTCCTTAGACCTCTCAGAGACATGAGAATTGCTGGAAACAACACATGATCCTTTTCCCAAATTAAGGATAGCTTTGACTGTTATTAGAGCTGAGTATCTTGGTTAGGAACCCCATGGGAGTAGCTTTGACTATTAATAGAGCCAAGTATCTCTCTTGCCTACCTTATGTGGTCAACAGTGCATAATTTTTACAACCACATTTCCTTGAATGCACATTATCTCCATGAACATTGTTGTTTGAATGTATGAAATTGAACTTAAGTAGAACCGGTACCTTAATAGTTTTATCAGGGCTTGTGTTTTAGATAATATGTACATATGCATACTATGTTACCAGTTCTTCATAGTGTAATGGTAGTTTTAAGCATAGCAGCAAAAATTTTTTGGGGAAAAAATCGGCAAACCATAAGTATAAGGTTTTTTCAAAAAATCAGGATTTAAAGAGAAAATCTCATATATAAAAAAGGAAAATATTATAAAATATTATAATTTTTAATAAATATAATTATAATTATAATATATATTTTTGTTTATATTACCTGGTTTTAAGGACCAGGAACCTTTCAAAAATGGGCCCAGCCCAGAGTTCAGACTTAACTGTAATTACTGAAAACTTGCAACAGTCTAGCACTTGACCCAAAAACTAGCTAGAATAGGCCAAAGCCACCAAAACGAGAACTGCCTATTCGATTATGACTTCCCTCCTGAATTTCATATAAACATATATTATCTAGACTAAAAGCGGGGGCGGGGCAAATTACATAGGCCCCAATCCACCCTGACCAATAACATTATAGACATTGCGTACTGAATCCTTGACATCTGTCGTGTCGTCCTCCTTTGTTCCTCCGTTGCTCGAGCAGCAACAGTTTGTGAAATCAAGAATTGCTTCCATAGGAAGGTCTACTTTTAGCTTCTTTGCTATCTCCTCAATCGCCATCTGAAGACTAACTTGCCGCTTCTTCACCGCATACAGATGGGCCATGATGCAATCATGGTACTCATCTGCTTGTTGCACAATGTCCCCGACATCATCATGGAGCAAATACAAACATGCAACAACTGCCATTATGGAAGCACAGGAAAGCGACTGAGCCGCATCAAATGCGTTCCAATGCCCCCTATTATATTTCAGATCCAACATATAATTGGCCATGGCTTTACGAAGGCCCACCTCCGACTTCCCATCCAGATCCTTAGACATCACCCATATCTTCTTCATCCATCTTCTCAGGTTCGGGCTCTCAATCTCCTTGTCTATGTAACCAATAAAACCCCTGACCGCTTCCTCATTGCAAATCCTCTTCTTCCTCCTCCGACCAGCCACCTCCTTCTCTTTCCCCTTCTTCTGCTCCTCCTTAATCATAACTCCTCCAATATGTCGCTTCTCGGAGCGGATGTAACCATGGTAGACACGTAGCAGGAAGAAAACCCCAATTTCACCACCACAGTGACAGAGGAAATACCACCTTACAAGTATCTATAATACTGCCAACTTTTATCACACGATGCCAACACATCCCATAAATGCTCACACGAATGATATTACGACAATACTTCCACCTTACTCAATCTTGCTAATTCATAATTGTCTCTAGATTATTTCTCGGCTTCCATCCCCTTAACGGGCGTTATATAATATATTATAATTATATATAATATTATAAATTATATGTTATAATTTATATATAAATAAAAAAATTATAAATTATATATTATATAATTATAATTTATATATAAATAATAAAATTATAAATTTTAAAGTGTTGCTTAATTAAAATGTTTATATTCTAAAATATTTCAA
Organism: Cunninghamia lanceolata; assembly: GCA_027924645.1. Lineage (NCBI taxonomy): Eukaryota > Viridiplantae > Streptophyta > Pinopsida > Cupressales > Cupressaceae > Cunninghamia > Cunninghamia lanceolata. The sequence continues at coordinate 124,100 of BSBN01000871.1, read as the reverse complement.
TGTTAAATTTATTTTTTTTAAATAAAAAATTATTAAAATAAATATATATTCTAATTTTAAAAATATTTTAAACTTACGAAAATTAAAAATATCCAACTATATTCTATTTTATAATTTTTAATTTCAAAATATTATATTCTATGAGATTAAAAATATAAAAATATTGTGGGTGGTAGGGCGAGAGTTCTTCCACACAAAGCGGTGTGGAAGGACCGGGTGTTTCGATTATGCCAGTGTGGGAAAACACTGTTGGACACGGTGGCATTCGATGGTTAAACTTTTTTAAAAAGGAGATACATATCATTTTTAGGTGAAGCTAAATCAAACAATCATGGCTCATTAATTCCCATCAAGACAAGCAGTCCCTAGCCAGTGTGATTCGATGGACGGAATGTTTCTCACGCTCGAGCGGATTTGTAGAGGTTTGGTGACATGCTAGATTTGACAGTGATTAGGACACTGCCATAAATAGGAAGTATGTATCTAGACCAGCGATTGCTTCTCGACTCCCTTTATAGCATTCATTTCCTATTGAATCTCAATACAACGATAATGTCTGCAAAGCCAAAGGTGGTGTTGTTCTCGGTGGATTGGTTCAGGTGTGGTGGGATGGATACCCCCATTCGCTTGGTGAGTTCCAAGAGGCAGATGGCCTTCTTGGGAGGGGTTACAGACTTGCGTCTCAAACCCATTCTCAAAATTCAAGATGAGCTGGTTTTAGGGGCGGTCAAAATGGTTCTGGGGAAGGAATTCGTGGAGGGGAGTGAGCTATACCGGGTCGACATAGACATCAACTCCCAGTTTGTTGCATCATTGTTGGACTCAAACTTGGCAAAGACTTGGGTGGAGTCGGTGACTCGCAGGCTTTTCATTCCCAGTGTACTCGGTGGGTTGGATGAATCATTGGAGGTGGTGACCTTTGGAGCAGGATTGCCTCGGCCCAAAGATATCCATCTTCTGTAGCAACCAGGTAGTGTGGTCAAATATTTTCCTTTTATTCTGGATCTAAAAGGTGAAGACTTGGTGTGGTATAGGCAGCATGCTCGGACTGGGGCAATTTATTTGTTAAGGGTTTGTCATATTCTGGAGGCGCAGGGATTTGACTGGGTTGATTTAATGTCCCCTTTTGGGACAACACTAATTTTTTTCTAAATTATCAATTTCCAAGTAAGCAAAGGTTTAGAGAGTACCTTGACTTGATTTAACTCCTCCAAATTCTTCAATGGATGATATTGTTCTCCCTTCCTCACAAATCTAATTATAACTTCTGATCTCAAATGATGTATGTCTTTTGTTTACAAATCTGATCCAGACTTATGTACTATCCTTTCTTCACAAATCTGATCACAACTCAAGCAATAACCTTCTCAATTCTGATTACAATAATGCACAACTTCCTTTCACAAGACTGATTATAAATATGGCAATATCTTCCTTCAAAATCTGATCACAAATATGGCTGTCTTCCTTAAAATTTATGCTTTCTAATAATGTATCATTTGTTCTTCCCTTCACAACATTAACAGTCTCTTCATATATGCTGATATAAATCTGAATTGCTCTTCATATTCTCCTCTTTAAATATGCTTGAGTAGTAAAATGATTTTCCTTCCTTTTTTTAATGCAAAAATTCTCCACATCTTCCTTATATATGCTTATGTTTCTTGTGAATGGAGGTGACTTCTCTTTAGAGACACAACCATTTACAAAAGATGCAACTCATTATTAAATATATACCTTTTCATATGATAATTGCCTTAATGATTATTACTATCTTCTAAACAGATTGCTGTCCTTTAAATCGTACCACCTTCACTTATTAATGGCATCACCTCTTTTATTAATCGTATCACATATCAATGATCGCACCTCCTCATTTTTAATCATATGACTTGTATTTGCTATAAATAAGACTTTTGTATTATTCCCAATCACATAACATAATCACCTTTTGTCTTTTTCAAATTGCATATCATAAACTTTGTGAATAAGATAATTTTGTCTTGTATGTGAATCGCATCTTTTCTCCTTTTGAATTTACATCTTATGTTTGTCTTCTAAATAAGACCTTTTGTCTTATATCATATCACTCCTTAATTTGATCATATACCTTTATGAAATCATAATAAATGCATCACTTATACGTTTTAATTAAGACATTTGTCTTATATGTAAGGCGCTTCTTATGGAGGTGGTCGGCCTCTTTAAGAGGTATTAATATTTCAATTTCTTCTTTTTGTTCTTTTAACCTGCTCCACTTCACTTTTAATTAATTATTATTTGTATTAGTATTAATGATAATAATACTTATATTTATATTATCATTATTTATATTTTATAATTATATTTATATATTATATATTATATTATAATGATATACTATATTCTAATTATAATAATATTCAAATTGATAATATAATATATCTCGCTATTAGAATATTTATATAATAATATTATTAAATGTTATATGTATTAAATATTAATACATACACAATTATCTCTAACATTCAAATTGACTAATCACCACATTTCACAGAAACGACTTCATTGTCTTTGATCATGATGTTTAAATCTTTAATTTAAACAATGCCTTAATATCGAGACATGACAATTGAGGAATTCAACCTTAAACTGCATAAATATGAAACAAAGGCGTGAGGTCTCAGTGGTTTCCAGTCTAGCAGTCGGAAGATAATTTCTGTGTTTTGTTAGTATACAGTTCAATGGTTCGATGGCATAAAGTAATCTATGTATATACTTTGTTTTGTCCTGGTCTAAGTCACAGACATTTTCCTTTCTATCTATGTAATGTTTTGGTCCTGCGCGGCCGATAAACAGGGGTATAGGTTTGTCTAGGGGTTGGTGGGTTGCAGCCAGTAAGCTGCTTTTATGAAATCTCAGAAACTGTAAAACTTTTTTGATATCAATATATAAAATTATAATTACGTAGCAAAAATAAAAAATAAAAATATTATTTAAAAAAATAAAACAAATTAAATTAAAACAAAATAAAAAATTGAATTAATTAAGAATTATAAATAAACGCAATTATAAATTTAATAAGTTAATTTTTTTTTTGATGGATAAGTCGTTGCCGGTATGACAGCTAATATATTATAATAGTAAATAAGAAGAGTACATAACAGGCCACACAGTGGTAATATAAAAGAAAAACATTTATTTACGCCAAAGGGTCATCATCCCTTCAGACAATTCCATAGCCCTTTCTAGCTGGGTAGTAGACAGTAGATCTCCATATTGACCAATAATAAATGCAAATGTCTCCATATTATGATTGCGGATGCCCTCATTGAAGACGACCAGGGCCTATCCCATCACACTATTCTCCCTATTTACTACAGCAGCGTCGAAAACTCTAGCCATCGGGGCATATTTGGGATTCTTATTGAAGTTTGAAATCATTGTGATGGCCGCTTGATACATATGATCTTTGACGTAGCTACTTGCCATGACCTTCGCGGCGTTCTTCTTTCTTAAAATGAGGACTGAGTTCATCAGAAACTCTTCATAGAGGACCCCGTCATGGACGTGGCCTCCGCTGAAGATTTTGGATCCTATGACCTTGTAGATACCACCCGCAATGACATCGGAGTCGGCTTGGAATAGGCGTTTAATCTGCTCCGTTGGGATCTCATTAACTTCCTTGACGTCACTCTCATCTTCTTCGCCTTCATCTGCTTCTGGTTCCTCCTCGTCCTCTGAGTCATCACCTTCCTCCTCTTGGCACTTACAGACATAGTGAATAATCATACGATTCGCCATGGTTTTGGCTAGCCGTTTGCAGAATATTGCTATATATAGCCTGAGGCAGCGATAACATTTTACAAGCAATTGATGCACATGTCAACTTGGGAATTAGTTGCCAGAGAAGGACACTCAGAAATCTAGGAATTTCTTGGTAGCTCTTGGATGGACTTTTAGATTGGTCAATTCGGTCATGGAATTAAATCTGTTTTCAGAGACATCGAATCGTTATTGGCTATTTCACCTATCATCTTGCTTACACATGCCGCAAGTATTGCACGACTAGACTGAACTGGAGATCTTTCCTAATTTGATTTTCGATGTCTGCGAATTGTTGTGATGTTCACAACACGCCCCATTTTACTCCTTAGCAAAATAAGGACCCCTGTTGTGGTTGGTTGCTTTGCTTGTGTGGGTCTGCTTGGTGATTAAAGGGAAAAGGAAGTGAAAGTTACAAACCTTGTTGAAAATAAAGAAAAAATGGCATTAAGTACTAGAGCAGAATATGGGTGAATTCATTGTCAAAATGAATAGGGTTTGCTTTTTGACCCATTTTAAAATTCCCAATATTTTGCAAGTTATGTGTGTTTTTTTGGTAAATGCACTATAAAAAAAGGTTTGTATGTTGCATATACAACGCTATTAGTATGTTGTGTCGTTGTATGATATATATACAAAGTCGTTTGTATATCAGGTCGTTGTATGGTCGCATAAGGAAGTCATCGGGTTTATATACATTGTTGTACTTGTATGCATTTGCTAATGTTTTATCTTCACATACAAGGTGGATTCGACAAAGTTAAGAGTTGAAATGTATTTCGGTCAAGTCCGTTGCATGTATTTTATGTTTGTATGTTTGGTAGACCGAAACATACAATGCGATATACAAAGTGATATGCATGTCGCGAAACTGAAATAACTATGAAATAAGGTTAAGTCCTTGTATGCTTCACTCCTTGTATGTACATTTCGGTATACATACATTGCGGTACATACAAGGCAGAATTCAAAAGGGATTAAAATCCGATATAAAAAATGCATCGAAACTTAATGTGTATCGAAGGATGCATTTCGTGGTACATACATATGGCGGAGCTGAAAGGTGAATAGGCTGTGGTTTATCAAAATTGAAGTCTGAAAGGACATACAAAAGTCTTTGTATGTTTATTATATGCATAGCGAAAATACAAAAAGAAGGGTAAGGTGGACCCCACTAGTTGTATTTTCGGTTTGTATAATTCCAATGTATATGTTTGATATACAAGCGAAAGATGCAAGCCGATATACAAAGACCGGATGCGAAAAAGTAATTAAGTACAGAAAATTCTTTGTATGTTTAAGCGCTTGTATGTTTGCGATGTACATTTCTGATATACAAGAGAAATATACAAGCCGGATGTCAAAAGGAAGTTAAATATAGAAAATTCTTTGTATATTGGAATGCTTGTATGTTTATGACAAAAGTTATGATCAAGATTGAAGAGTGAATTTTAAATTCCATTTTATTAACTTATGTCTATTGGCAGGTACGCAGGTATTGGTGTGGAAGCCGTCGCGGTTATGAAGATAAAAGTGAAACAGTCATCAGGCATTGGTGGAAGAAGAAAGGACTTGGCCGACGATGGAGGTCTTGCCGAAGGTAAAGTGAAGTTCCGACATCGGGGTGAGTTTGGTTGCGGAGAGACTTGAGAAGGTTTCTCCGACGATGGTTGTCTTGCCGACTGTGAGTAAATAAAGAAAAGGAGCCATCGAAGGGAAAAAGTCCTGAAGAAGAGGATAAAGACCAGGACCCCGAAGAATGAATGAGGATGCAGCATAAAGAAAATATATGCATCAGGTACTCATAAGGTAATGAGTCATTGATGGGGAGCCTCATCGGTAAGACTTCCACCATCGGCACAACACCAAGTCACCTACCTGATACACTTTGTCATCCTGATATGAACCTCAGACCACAACTTTCTTTCAATGGCTCGAACCTCTCTTCGACTAGATTATCCTTGTCGCCCTGAGCGAGAAACGCTTTTTCGATGGCCTCTGTCTCACTGATAACAACTCCAACTCCTCCAATTCAAACCCTAGCACATGGAGATGCTAGGCAATCTACTGTGCACCTCGCACTGTCTGGATCCTCTGCGCCGCCGAACAGGAAAACAAAACAGGAAACAAAAATAGATATCTGTACAACGAAGCCATTCCACTAATTTCGACAGAAATCTTATCAGTGGAATGCTTCATATTGACATTTTGCAACAACGGAAATACAGAAAGGAAAAGAAACCTATAGCTATGCAATTGGTAATTACGGAGAATGGAAAACAAATTGACGACACAGAAATAGTTTGATTGCTCCTGAACACAATGCACGATTACATTCAATCTCCTTTCACTTTGATCTGATTACAATCTATATGCATGATCTTGTTCATTACCCTGGTTTTATAAACTTGCCAGAGGAACGCCAACCCTACTCCAAGCGGCTGGGAGTAAACTAATTGATTCCAAGCGGCTGGGAGACCAACCGTCTTACCATTAACAATGCAACCTACTTACTTGGGACTTACAAAGTTTGTTCTAGGTCTAGATACAAACAAAAATGACATGCATTGGTCGAATAGACCTTATTACAACACAAAACCTGTTTTCCAAACAAACATGAATTTAAAGGCCTCATGGAGGCCGCCTTGTGTTAGGTGCTCCTGCACCATACACCCCACCTAGAAAAGAACTCATGTCCCATGAGTTGATTCTTTGTCTTGCACCACTGTTATCCTCTGCTGCCTCATGCCTTCCCCACAATCTCTAGACTGCAACTTGCTTCCATGGAATCAAAAACTCATACCTAGCATTGTAGGCTCTACTCACACCTTGCCATGAGTGAGTGCTTGCAACCAAACCCATACTTTGTTCGCCATTCTCCCTTACTATCATATCTGCTTGGACACCTTCATTCAAAATCTTGTTTGATGCTTCTTATACTGCTGCTATGGTAGAATATGTTTGCCTTTCAACTCTTGTTGGGTCTAGAGGACAAACAATGGTCCCTACTATGATAGTATCCTCTTCGTTCCAATCAACTTGTGGCTGCTTGCAAACCTGCTCTTTGACCTTCTTCTGATCCATTTCAGACATTACCATCTGATCTCCATCATTCAAAACTGAAATCACCTTCAAACTGTGATCTTTGGTAACCCCACTCCTTGAGGTATCCTCAACTTTCCTTGTCTCTTCATGCATCTTCACAAACTCTTTCTTACCCACCAAAATAATCTTGGCTGCCTTCTTTGCTTCAGCATCCTCCTGCAATGGTGTCATCACAAAAGTCTTTCCATCCTTCTTGATGGTGTATGTGTTAGCATATCCATCATATAATGCTTGCCTATCAAATTGTCATGGCCTACCTAAAAGTAGGTGACAACACTCCATGGGCAAAATGTCACATAAAATTCTCTCCTTATATTCTCCAATTTCAAAATCAACATATGCTTGCTCATCTACCAAAAGTGATTGACTATCACTTACCCAAGATGCTCTATAAGGAGTTTGATGAGGAATCCTTTCTATGTTCAATTTATCCACCATTTCCCTAGACACCATATTATGTGTTGAACCAGAATCTATGACTACCTTGCATATTTTACCTTTGCTTTTGCAATTGATCCTGAAAAGTGCTCTCCTTTGTGATGGTTCAGTCTTCACTAGTTCTTTGAGCAACGTCCTCTTGATCATCAGATTTTCTCCTATCTCTGATGTCAAACTCACTTCAGGAGATGTCACACTCCCTGCATCCTTTTGAGTCAATGTGGTTCTTCTCTCATTACCATGAGAAGTTGAGGCCTTCTCTGGACACTTATAAGCCGGGTGCCCTATCTGATTACAGTTATAACATCTCATATTGGAGAACTTGGATCCTCTGCCTGATCCATTTGTCCCATCTCTTTCATTTAGCCTTCTTCCGTGGTAGCTTCCTCTGCTACTTGAGTCTTCAATTTGCTCTTCTTGGCTAGACTCACCACTAGGCCTCTGGTTAGGACTTTTGCCTCCAAAACTACCTCTAAAATTTCTGTCACCTCGTCCTTTACTTTGCTGCTCACCTTTTCTCTTCAGCTTCTCTTCAGCTCTTAATGCTACTTGAAAGCATTTTTCCACGGTTTCAAGTGTAAATAGATTTATCTCATCTTGAATATTGATCCTCAGACCATTTAAATACCTTGCTACCTTGGCTTTTTCATCCTCCATGTACCCACAATGAAGAGTGTATTTGTGAAACTCCTCGGTGTAAGTAGGTACATCCATATCTTTTTGCTTGAGGTTCTGCTTTTTCCTGTAAATCTGCACCTCGTAGTCAGATGGAAGGAATTGGGACTTGATCTTCTCCAGCATTCTGCTCCACGAAGATATCATACTCTTCCCATTCTGTACCCTCTCTCCTTGGGTATAGTTCCACCATGTAAGGGCAGCACCTTTGAGTTTAATTTTTGTAAACTTAACTCTCTTACTTTCAGGAACTTCCTTGTATTCGAAGTAGTTGTTTAGAGCCTCCATCCATTCCATGACTTCATCAACATTCATCTTTCCACTGAACATGGGGATATCCATCCGAGCCTCCAAAGAGTCCTTGCCAATAGCCTTAATGGCTTCCATGAATTGCTTTTGTTCAGCTGGTATCTTTGCCTCTTCTTGTTCTTCTGCTTCTTCCTCTTTCTCTTCTTCTTCATCTGAACCTTCCTCTATCCTTTTTCCTATCTCCATTGCCTTCAATTCTGCTTGGAGTGCTTCTTTGACTCCAGTCTTGATCATCTCTTCCATCTCTTTAAATTTCTTGACCACTTCGGTGGTCATCCCCTTTGGAGGCATATTGCTAGCCTCTCCTTCGCTCTCTTTGTCTGACATAAACATTCACAGACAACACCCACACTCCAGCAAATCCTCAATTCAACTACAACACAACGCTCCATCAGATGTTCATCCTACACGTTGCTACAGACCCATTCCTCTCATCCAACAGTAGATCCTGGAGATGCACTACCACTCTCTCTCGTAGTGGCCTCACTCTGCACCCTCTTCCGGCCAAACCTCTATTGGTGAATGGTCTTGACAGTCCTCATCATCGTCTACCCACACACTACAGGAGTCCTATTCCTTCTCGCAACTAGATGGTACGAGCAACTCGTCATCTGCCTTCTAAGTGACAGAAATCAAATACACAACACCTCCACCCAGACCTTTCGCAAGCTCTGATACCAATATGATGGGGAGCCTCATCGGTAAGACTTCCATTGTTGGCACAATGCCAAGTCGCCTACCTGATACACTTGGTCATCCCGATATGAACCTCAGACCACGACTTTCTTTCAATGGCTTGAACCTCTCTTCGGCCAGATTATCCTCGTTGCCCTGAGCGAGAAACGCTTTTCCGATGGCCTCTGTCTCACCGATAACAACTCCAACTCCTCCAATCCAAACCCTAGCACATGGAGATGCTAGGCGATCTACTGTGCACCTCGTACTGTCTGGATCCTCTGCGCTGCCGAACAGAAAAACAAAACAAGAAACAAAAACAGATATTTGTACAACTAAGCCATTCCACTGATTTCGATAGAAATCTTATCAGTGGAATGCTTCATATCGACATTTTGCAACAACGAAAATACAGAAAGGAAAAGAAACCTACAGCTATGCAATTGGTAATTACAGAGAATGGAAAACAAATTGACGACACAGAAATAGTTCGATTGCTCCTTAACACAATGCACGATTACATTCAATCTCCTTTCACTTCGATCTGATTACAATCTATATGCATGATCTTGTTCATTACCTTGGTTTTATAAACTCGCCAGAGGAATGCCAACCCTACTCCAAGCGGCTGGGAGAACGATTCCAAGCGGCTGGGAGTAAACTAACTGATTCCAAGCAGCTAGGAGACCAACCGTCTTACCATTAACAATGCAACCTACTTACTTGGGACTTACAAAGTTTGTTCTAGGTCTAGATGCCAACAGAAATGACATGCATTGGTCGAATAGACCTTATTACAACACAAAACCTGTTTTCCAAACAAACATGAATTTAAATGCCTCATGGAGGTCGCCTTGTGTTAGGTGCTCCTGCACCAGTCGTCCAGATGGTTGCCAGCTGGCAGCCTGTGTCACGAAGGAAAGTGCTAACTAAGTCAAGGAAGGAATATCTGTTGTTGATCTTAATAGATAAATCCTGACCGTAGGTCATTTGTAGCCATCCCCTCACCTTATTCTATAAAAGGTGCAGGGGTGCCATAAAAGGAGGAGAAAGGGGAAACAATTTCATATAGGAGATCGGATTACCGAGACTAATGAGGACTGAATTGTTGAAATGTCAAGGTTCTTTCTTCAGATCATTGTAAACATACTTGTTCTAAAGCATACTGGATGGAGATGAAGCTTCAGATTACATCCTGATTGTAAACTTTACGTAATCTTCAAGTTGATTTCTGGATATGTAATGGTGAATGCTGTGTTCAATAGAAGCGCTTTCATTTTATTGCATGTTGTTGTCAACTTTTCCTTTGAAGATTTGCACTGGATCATGCGGATTTGTGGAATGTCCTGGTGAAGTATGATTCTAGTTTTCTTCCCTTCATTACTGTATCGGAACATGTATGTGGATTAGTGATCTCAGTCAAGTAATTTTGGGAATCTCACTAGCTAAACCCTATCTTTGTCATTTCATTTTCTTAATTTCATTAAATCACTTCCATAACTGCAAATCATGATAAATAATAAGCAGAACAGAGAAATATGCTGACATCCCATAGATAACTAAATATCATTAGCATATTTGAGCTAAATGCATGTAGTGTTGAAAATATCATGCAAAGAATTACAAATAATGGTAGAAATCATGCAAAAATCAACCTGTAGGCACATTATTTGAGTAACTTCATAGTGTAGAGGTAGAATTGTTGGAGATTTATGCAGAACTGATATAAAGGACAAGATATTTGGAGGAATATTGATGAACTTTGCAGAAATTACTGGAGTACGTACGGCCCCTGAATGATTAATAGCAACACACATCAACCACTGAGTAACGTCAGTAGATTATGAACTAATCAACAGAGACTTGGGATCATGAATTCTTTGAAGGCAAATAAAGGTTGTTGTGTAACGTTTATTTCACGTTTGTTTGTGAGTAACATCATCATCAACACGAATCCAAGTGCTACATGTGACAATTGGTTTTGGGAATGTAAAGATTTATTAGTTCATTGGGTCCAAAATACAATGGGGAGTACCGTCCTTGAATAGCAATGTCTTTTCATTTCAGGTCTGGACATAACACGAGCCTGAAATCTCCGGAGTCTTTGGCGCCATGTAACGCCAAAGACGGGGTGGTTCCGCCCCTTAATTTTTTATTCGGGGAGCGTCTTTTGGCACCCCGCCTTGGACGCCCCTGAGAAAATCAGAGATCTTCATGTTAATAAAACGATTGCCAGTCTCATGTGACTTTGCTGCAATGCTAGAAGTTGAATTATTCCCTGAACCCTCCAAAGAATGCTTTGTACTCTTCTCCTTTGGTCGGTCAGAAATTTTGTCTGAAGTCTCCTTTGCATTTATGGATGGAGGGATGTCAGGTGACATGCCAGGATTCTCATCTATCTTAGAGGTGTGCGTTGGTCTCTCCGTCTTGGGTGGACCTTCTACACCAACGGCTTTAGTGGTATCGCCTCCCAATCCCTAAGAGGTGGGTGTACCCTCATTCAAGGATGCTTGTGTCTTTTTGACCTTGGTAGTGTCATTCTGTGGCCCAATTGAGTTTTTTGGCATTTCCATGGTTCTTCTCTTAGGACAATGATCTTTTGAGTACCTCCGGCTGCGGCAATTAAGGCAGAAGAAACAGTTTTCCTCTATCTCCATCTTTTGAATCCTCTGGTAACCTTGATTATGTAAAACGACTTTAGTTGGGATTTTGTAAACAACTGCCACTTGAATTCTGGCAAACAGGAATGAGTCGCTACCAAACAATTCTTCATCTATGGCTAATACCGTGCCAAGAGAGCGCCCTATTTTAAGCAAGCATTCCTCAGTCCAACACTCCGGCAGCAAGTTATATAAACGAATCCATTTTGGCTCATCATAGGGATTGCATTTGATGGGATCGAAATTGGGAACCCACTTCCTCATATATAATGGGGAACCATTCCTGGACCAATTCTTCCCTTCAGAATTAGGTCCCGATCAGCTGGAGGGATGAACACTGCAACGAAGAAACCTTTAGGGAGAAATTTGATTATGCAAGGTATTTGCCAAATTTCCTCCGCCCAAGTCTTGATTTCGTATCTGCTGAGTTTTGGACCAAAAAAAATGGCAAATTAGGGCTGTTTGAAGGAGCGCATCCCTTTCCTTTCTGCTTTTCTACGAGATGTCGATACTGATTTGAGGGGACTTTGTACTACTACCATTGAATGGGAAAGCCTTGCGCTCTCCTTCCTTGGTGGCTTCGCATCGAATTTCTACCTTGGGCGCCTGCTCGTCGCTTTGCTCCATTTCTTTTTAATCAAGCCTATAGACTAATTTAATAAGTTAATTAAATAAATGATATAATACATATTAATTTATTAAAGATTATATAAACCATAATATTATAAAATTGAAATATATCTCGACAAAACATTATGGCTTATATAATATTTAATAAAGGCAATTATATAGGGCATGAGTAGTATAATTTATTTAATAAACACATTTAATTGATCAAAAATTCTCGTAAACCCTAGTCGGTTTGGTAAGAACCAATCTATAGGGACGGGGCTATCACCCACGAATCAAATCATGCATGGGAGAAACCAGTCCACATTATTCTACCAAATCTTCCAACCGTCGGAGGAGAGAGGAATGAACAAAAAACAGCTCTCGTTCAATCCAAATTGAGAGGGCCCTCGATTTCTACAACTAAAATAAGGTAGGGTAGGTAGAAGAGTGGTTCACTTTTTGAGAAGGGGTTGGGGACTATGGGGATGGGCGGGCGCCTGAGATTCCCCATCATCAATACGAAACAGGAACTTGAGTTGACGATTGATGAGGAGTCCAACTCGAGTTGACGACTGATGAGGAGTCCAACTCGAGTTGACGACTGATAAGGAGTCCAACTCGAGTTGACGACTGATAAGGAGTCCAACTCGAGTTGACGACTAATAAGGAGTCCAACCCATAGACCCCGCAACGAAGCACCGAGCTTCAACAAAATCTAACACAGAGAAAAAAATTAGGAAGAAATCGGCGATTTTAATAGGGAAAAAATCGTGACTGGCGGCAATTCCCGAAAGTTTTTGCTGTTGTGTAACAAAAAGAAACAAGAGCTAACTAACAGTATTCAAGAGTATTTTAACTTATCAAACAATATTTTCTAAAATAAAACAATGAGCTAGGAAATAAAAATGGAAATTACAGAATGTAGAAATACTGAAATGAATAATAGAGTCTAGAAGCAGAAATAACAAGAAATAAATAACCTAGAAACCAAATTGGGAGCTTGTTGTCTAGGATGCCAGCGCACACGCATTGTTGTTTGATTTGTGCACTACCGTCCAATCCATGCGTTGTCATCTAGAAATGCTAGAAAACAAAGTTTCGGTGCCAAACTCAATTTTAACCTACACACAAAATTACCAAAAAGCAAGAGACAATGTACTAGATATACTAGAAGCGAACAAAAAGCCAAAATCACTTTAAACTAAGGATTTTAAACAAAATACTTGAAATGACAATGACAAGAAAAAGAATACAAAACCTCTGTGTATCCAAGAGGCTCCAAGTACTTGCAAGCTAAGGTGGGGCGTAAGGGAGTGGTTTCTTAGGAGCTTGCCTTCAGGTCAAGCCCCTATTTTGGTCTTTCAACCTCCACAGGCAACCAATGAATCAAGCAAATATTGGAATGTGTGTGCTCTTAAACCCTATGTGTATCTAGGAATGTAAAAACAACAATATACTAGAACTATAAATGCTAAATCTCTAGTGTATGGGGATAACACCCTAGTATGTATGAAATTTGGGCAAAAGGTGGTGATAGTCACCAATGAGTATGCCAATAGAAGTAGAAGAGAAGAATGGTAAAGAACAAGAAACTATAATACAAGTTTGCTACTCAAAATAACAATGAAACATACAACAAACTTATTGAAACAATGTTACCAGCGAGAGAAAGGAGGAATGAGTGAGCATTTGAGGAGTCTAATGAAAAATGCAGCAGCAAGCTTCATCAATGGAGGAGAAACCAGCATAGTGCAGCCATGAGAGAGAGATTGCATGTGTCAAGTGTTTTTTTAAGAAGATAGTCTTTGAGAGCAAAAGAGAGGAAGGTGAACGGTCATATTTGAGCACATAGGCATTTTTTTAAGAGACGAACGTTATAGCAGGCAATAGGTGGGAAACCAACCACTCAAATTTTGAAAGCTTGTGAGATTCTAGTGCATCATGCGGACCTCCACGCACATCCTAGAGAAAATACTCAAAATTTGGATAGTAGTTCCATGTCAGCAAGGAATATCAAATGTGAAGTAGAATTGGCAAATTGGTGAAGGAAAAAGGTTAGGGCCAAGTGTTTAGTGCACCCTAAAATGTAATAGGGGAGCAAACACTAAAGTCAGTGCAAAACACAATGTGAAAATTGCATAGCATGCAATTTATGTCTTTACATAGAAATCCCTTGGATTTGGGTACAATCTGCTCCTAGTTCAAATCTGGGTGCAGTGTGTTGGGGGATACTACTAGGGGCCTGCATTGTCCCTTTGGGTTTGTTTTGGATGAACTCGGGCAAACCCACGTTGAACCTAACCAAGTTTTTTGAGAATGCACAAAGAATTTAATTTTAGTTTGACATTTTTTAAAATGTTTTTTACTTTCCCCTACAACAAACCTTGGTGACTGTAAAAAGGTTTAAGAGATAAAAGACCAGTTGGTGCGGTATACTTTAGGGTGGATGGGCAACATGTAGGCAATAATATAACACGACCACTTAGAGAAAGGCACGAAGTAGAAACTGGAGAGTAAAGAATTATAGAGATCTCTCGTGAGCTTCATTGTCAAATGAATTTATTATCGAGGACTTCAACTAAAATACAATATGGGGAGGGGATTGGTAATATAATGTTAATGATACGAGTAATGTTAATTAATTTTTACAATTAATAATATATTAATATTTATTAAATTATTAATATTAATTTTATTAATATATTATATATTAACTTTGTTAATATATTATACATTAACTTTGTTAATATTGTATGAGGCTTATAAATATTTTTCGTACATTAAAAATACTAAGAAATATGTATGTTTTTTTTAATATTTCTATTTGTAGATTGCAAATATATATATATATGATTTTTATATGTTTTTGTATGGACGAATCCAACTCATTTTTCTTGACCGAATCCATGAACCGAACCCCGAATCTGAACTCGAACTAGTACAAGGATCTGTAACTTAGTTTGGATATAAACACTTTGAAGAGTTTGGTTACAATTATTATAGCTATTGAATATTATAAAATTTGTCGCTAATGCATGAATCTCACAATGTGAAACTCTAACACAGATGGTTTCTAGGAGGCTTAGTTCTGCCAGACATGCTTAGATGGTTTCTAGTAAGGATGAATTGGGACTATTTGAAGATACTGACATTTATGAAAGCATGGATAACCCTAGATGTTCCAATACAGCTACTTCTACAAAACAAATAAGCACATTTGGAAGTGGTCAAGTATGTTTGCAAATAAAGCAATTGACAATTTCTTCCTCTACAACAATCATAGAAAAGCCAAGACCCAGGATAGTTATGTAGGAAAAAAGGATTGGATGTGTTCAAGGTGCTTGTTTTGGACCTCAGGATATGGTAAACAAAACCATGCAAATGCATGTAGTTTACTATTAAAGTTAAAGTGGGTAATTCCCTTAGATTTAAATTTCCAATTCATGAGAAGGTTTGGCTTTTCATACTATTCTTTATCCCAAAAGATTTTGAATGTGTTGATATGATCTTTGTAGGTAATTGTTGTATGGAATTTTTTCAGGACTCATCAACAATAGGAACCTCTTTAACATTTTTTAAGAGAGTAAAATCTATTAATGGTGGTAATGCTTTTTCAAGTCAACCTACTTGTGGTCTAGTTGTGACTTCTATAGATACTATCCTCAATGGAAATAAAGAGATCTGGCAATTGTGGTATATGACTGTAACGTCAGAAAATGTCCCCTTGGGGGCTTTTCCTTCATAAGGTTTAGCTCCCGGGTCTTTAGAGTGCATTTAGGACATTTTAGTTCATATTTTAGCATCCCGATGGTATGAGACCTAAGTCCCATGGCAAAAAGGACCTAGGAGGACCCCTTGAGCTGTACCCTATCTAAAATAGGGGGGAGGACTTGGGCTCCCGCGCCCTAGTCCTGCCCTATTTTGAGGCAGCCTCAATTTCCAAGTGTCGGTTAGTGACCGTTATTAGGTCCCTTTGCCGATACGGTAAGTTTGATTTTTAAAATCTTGGCGGGAATGCTTGTAGGTGCATATATAAGCATGTGTAGGCATTCATTTGTAAACTAGATGATCATTGTGAACTCTAGGCATTCTTAAGGTGATTCAAGGCTTCTATTGTGTTGCAAGAGCAGACTTGTATGTTTTGTGTGTTGATATTTGCAGATTTGAGCATCAATTTCCTCATGGCATGAAGAGCATCTTCCTCCATGAGAGCTTCAATACAAGGTGACATAATACTGTGTTTTTATCATTGATTCCTTTGGTTTTTACCTCTGCCTCACAAGGGCACGCACTCTTTGTCTGACAACGGTGTTTGGAGATTTAAGTGTCCTCTGGGGCTTGACTGAGGCAAGCCTCTAAACACCACAACCCCCAAACCAAGTCTTGTGATTGCAGGTTATAGGTGTTGCATCTGGAAAAAGTGGAGTTGCAGGAAGGCTTGGCAAGCATTAGGAATTTGGAATCTGAAGAAAAGTCGGACACAGGAGTACTTCCAGGACTAGGGCGCCCGCAACAGTGTCCTCCGTAGATAGATTTCGGGTAACAGAAGTTACAGGGCTGATCAGTGTCGGAAGGAGGTCCAGATTCCCTGAAAAACTAGGTAGCTTGGACTTAGGCGCTTGCACCTTAGTCCCTGACTGTTCCTCTTCGGAACCCCGAAAATAGCTATTCTGTGATTTGCTATTTTACTCCTGTCTGCAAGAGCTTTTTCCGTCTTTTGTCAATTTGTTGTCGTATTTGCATAATTAGGTTTTTAATGGTCAATTAGACATAGGAGAAGGAAAAATTGATAATTAAATTCCTTAGTCCAAGTTTTCCTACATCTGCAAGTGACCTAAGGTATGATAGTGTTCGTCACTTGACCCTAGATCCTTCAATGTCAGGGTGAAAGGAGGATTCAAACATCTAAATAACAAAAGATTAACAAAATCCAATTTTACCCTAAACATTTTGGTGAACCCATGTTTTTAGACTTAAATTGCAACTTGCTGAGTGTTTGTCTTCAGATTTGGTGTGATTTTATTCATTCATTTGGTCATTCATTTTATTGCATTGAAAAAAATTCAAAAAAAAATTGAAAATTGAAAAAATACAAAAAATTTGCATTGTTTGGTTTACTAAATTGCATCAATTCTTCCTAAATTTTCCTAATTCGTGATTTTTGCATCAGATTTGACATAAACTACAGAAAAATCCAAAAAAATTAGAAATTTACATTGCATTTTCATCACTTAATTGCTAGGGTTTTGTGAAAATTTTGACAATTTTATATACCCTAGTAATTCCAAAATCTAGGGTTTGTAGGCAAAATCTTTTATCAGATTTTTCTACTAATTTTAGAGGCTCATTCAAATTTGCATTTGGCTGTAGTCTTGCATTTTAGTGTGAATTTGCATTTAGATTTAAAATAGTTGCATTTTTGCATCGAAAATTTCAATAAAAACTAGTAATTTTGATGCATTTCATTAAATTTGCATGGGCATTTTGCATGTCAAGGCTTGAAAATCATTTTCAGATCTGAGAGTAAGTCAATTTCATCATAAATCAGACTTCAAATCATTGACATAGCATTTTATCCCAAGATCTCAAACCTAGAGCTTCAAAAACAACAATTTTCACTAAAATTGGCCTTACTACTCTCTAAACTTGCACTATAGGTGTGTTGTGAAGGATATTTTTGCATTAATTTTCTATTATCAGGTTAATCATTTGATGCCCCTCATAAAAAGCTTCACAACACCCTTTTAACGGGCTCTTGTAGTGAAAATTTGGCAAAAAACTACACATTTTGACCATTTTTGCCCTAGGGTTTGACCTAGTTTGCACTCCAAGCGTGTTGTGATCAATTTTTTAGATTGAGGTGACTGATATTATTGATATTATTTGCTGTACCTCCTAAAATTCCTTACAACACCCCTTTTGCTAGGTCTTGGAATTGAAAAATCGTGAAAAATAGCTTATTTTTGTTATATCTTCACTAGGGTTTGACCTTAAGTGGCGCTAAAAATATGTTGTGCTGGGTATTTTGGCACCAAGAGGCTGTTATTACTGATATTATTTGTTGTCCATCATCATTTTCCTCACAACACCCTTTGTTATGCTCTTTTGCATTGAATTTTAGTGAAAAAGTGCCTATTTTGACATATTTTCACTATATTTTGACTTGGCATTATCTTGGATTTGCATCAAGAGTGTGTTGAGAGTGATTATATTGTTGTTTTGGACTGATATCAAACATATAACTTGCTTCCCTTGACTAAAATCCTTACAACATCCTTTTGTGTTATTCATTGGCATTGAAAAGTATCAAAAATCAAACATTTTAGGCTATTTTTTGCTCGTCTTGCACCAATTTTGAAAAGATATTCAAAATCTGATTTGGCATTGGTTTGAGCATAAAAACATGGCCTCTAATCATAACAGCAACAATAGGTTTCCTCCTAAACCCTACATGAAAAGAAAGGCTCCTGAACCTGAAATTGTCTTCACTCCTCATGATAGAATAATCGGTGATTCCGAAGGACCTCTTTACATCACCGTACAGATAATGGGAAATAATGTGGAGGGAACTCTGATTGATCCTAATTGCATGACTAATGTTGCCACTGAAAAATTCCTCTTTTTGAATCAATTAATACAAGGTCCTTATAGCCCTTCGCGCTTGATGATTAAGACACATACAGGAGCTTTAAAGAAACCACTAGGTAAGATATCATTGATAGTAACTGTATTTGAGAAACATGTTGAAAAATGGTTTGATATTACTCCCGACTCTGATACCTTTGACATAAAACTTGGAATCTCTTGGTTAAAAGTTATGAAAGCAGTTCCTTCAACTATTTATAAATGTGTTAAATTTCCTTTGAATGGACAAGTGCATGTCATTCATCGAAATACACACAAACCTTCAATTACACAACACTTCACATTGGATTTCTTTTGCAACAAAAACACTAGCGACAAATTAGAGCTACGAACAGATTTTACATTTTTGAGCTATAAAATTACAAAGGGAAATTGTTACATCCAATACCTAGTCCTCCTACACAAGAAATGACAAAAGATAAATAACCCGGATGTTGAGAACTTTAGACCAAAAGGACAAGGTCCCTATGCTGAGGTTCCTCCCCTAAAATCCTTACAAGGATCGGGAGGTCATTGTTAACAACAAAGTGTTCCACCGCTACAAATGAGGTTTGATCCCAGTGCTTCATCTTCTAATTTGCACAAGCCTATGAAAGAGGATAACCCTATCTTACAAGAGATAAGTAGTAAAACAAAACGAAATAGAAAGGCAAGAGAAAGAAGAAAAAGAAGACAAGAATATGCTATAATCCTTGCCTCTCAACAAGAAAACATCGATCCTAACATTCAACCAAACAAAGATGATCCTAATGATGAAAAACATGATGAACAAGATATGAACTTGGCTATGGTACCTTATGTCCCACTATCCTCCATCATTAGGGAATGGGACAATGACGATGATGATTTGCTTATAGACAATTTCTAGCCCAGCAGGGGCCCTACAGGCAAGTATCTCTAACCTTTTATCTATCTCGTGATGTGCTTCCCCCGTGATGTGTTATGTGTTGTTTAGGCCTCCTGGGATGACCTCAGATTCTCCCGTAAGGTTCGGGATACTAGGAGATCGCCTCTGTTGTGACCTTCTATTTGTATCATCATTCTTCTATATTGCCTCTCTCTTTGATTTTATGGTTGTGTGTTGTGTCTGACGGACATAGCGTCATGGTTGGTGACTTGGGGGCACCCTCCTACGTGACTGTCCCTAAGACACTTGTTTCTCCTCTCTTATTTATTGTTTCCCTTCCTCTAGTGTTTCCATCTAGCGGGCGGATGATGACAAACATTTATACTGATGCGGACCTAGTGTCCCTTTCGAGAGCAATCAAAAAATGGACTATAGTTCCTAATATGACGATGGGGTTGTATATTTTATCCGACGCTTGGCTAGTGGAAGCACTCGTGTTTTCCGCGTAGTGAATTTGATGATGTTTCTGTCACATTTACAAACCTTAACAATATTGCTGCTCTATACACCTTTGTTTGCCTTTGAATCTAGCCTTGGCGGTACTCGATTCGGAGAGCTTCGTGATATAGCCCCTGGTTATTCTCAAACTCCGAATTTGTTGTATAACCTTGGCCCTTTGTGTGGTTAATCACATGCATTGATGTTGTTTATCATGATGTTGTAGACACTAACATGTTTCTTGCAGGGATGTGTTTGTGGGAACATTTGGCGATCGTAAAGTACATGTCACCTCTGGGGGGCATGGGCTTTGCGAAAGTCGGTGTTCTCTTCTGTGTTTTCTTCCTACCTTAACGTGCTTGATATCGATAACTGATATCAACCACCTTAAGGTGGGGGCATATAAGGTAAGCTGTCTATTATAGATGTTAGCAATGTGTTTGACCTTAGATGCAGTGACCTACACTCTTGAGTAGTGCATCGTGCATCTTGAGTTTGTTTGCAATCAATCAATCAATCATGTAAGCCCTCTACGGAGGCAGGATATCGAGCATATCTTTTTTCTTAAGCCCTCTGCGGAGGCGGGGATGGTGTATTTCTCGGAGCAGATTGCATCATCCTGTCATTTTCAAAAGTCCTCTGCGGAGGCGGGGAGTAGTTCTGTGACTTAACTCAACCCTTAAGTGTGTCTTCGGCGATTGTTGTGGTGAAGCCCAATCGTTGGTGTGTGCCTGTAATGTGCCTAAGATGGTGATGAGCCTAGAAATAGGGAACACACCATCGCTTGTCTGCCGTGTTTTCTCCGTGTCTTCAAGTGTGTGTGTTTTGGTGTACGTGTTTTGTATGGTGTGTTTGTTGCCCCATATGCAGTGACCAACGCTCTTGGGAAGTGCTTTGTGCATTTTGGGAGGTTTTGTGTGTCTTGCGTGTGTGTTGCCCCATATACAGAGACTTGCGCCCTTAAGTGGTCCATCGTGTATTATGGAAGGTTTGTTTACTTTCTAGTACTTGCATTTACATTTCATATATATGAGAAAAAGAAAAGAAAAGATATCATTTCTATCTTCCATGCATTAATGTGTCTTCTATGCATTAACTATCTGCTCGTGTTCTACGTGACTGTAA
Source organism: Cunninghamia lanceolata (assembly GCA_027924645.1). Lineage (NCBI taxonomy): Eukaryota > Viridiplantae > Streptophyta > Pinopsida > Cupressales > Cupressaceae > Cunninghamia > Cunninghamia lanceolata. Next base: position 102,707 of record BSBN01000871.1, on the reverse strand, counting down.
CTGTCTTCTCCGTGTTTTGTGTGCCTGTTACTATTTTCTATGTGATTGGCGTGTCTTCTCCGTGCTTGGTGTGTTTGCTGTGTTTGTGACCTTACTTTAAATCATGTATTGGCCTTGCGTTTATACATACATTAAAGTGGGGGCTAAACGTAACGTCGAAAAATGTCCCCTTGGGCGCTTTTCCTTCATAAGGTTTAGCTCCCGGGTCTTTAGAGTGGATTTAGGACATTTTAGTTCATATTTTAGCATCCCGATGGAATGAGACCTAAGTCCCATGGCAAATAGGACCAAGGAGGACCCCTTGAGTTGTACCCTGCCTATAATAGGCGCCCTAGTCCTGCCCTATTTTGAGGCAGCCTCAATTTTCGAGTGTCGGTTAGTGACCCTTATTAAGTCCTTTTGCCGACACGGTAAGTTTGATTTTTAAAATCTTGGCAGAAATGCTTGTAGGTGCATATATAAGCATGTGTAGGCATTCATTTGTAAACTAGATGATTATTGTGGACTCTAAGCATTCTCAAGGTGATTCAAGGCTTCTATTGTGTTGCAAGAGCAGACTTGTATGTTTTGTGTGCTGATATTTGCAGATTTGAGCATCAATTTCCTCATGGCATGAAGAGCATCTTCCTCCATGAGAGCTTCACTACAAGGTGACATAATACTATATTTTTATCATTGATTCCTTTGGTTTTTGCCTCTGCCTCACAAGGGCACGCACTCTTTATCTGACAACAGTGTTCAGAGACTTAAGTGTCCTCCGGGGCTTGACTGAGGCAAGCCTCTAAACACCACAACCCCCAAACCAAGTCTTGTGATTGCAGGTTACAGGTGCCGCATATGGAAAAAGAGTTGCAGGAAGGCTTGGCAGGCATCAAGGATTCGAGATCTAAAGAAAAGTCGGACACATGAGCACTTCTAGGACTAGGGCATCCACAACAGTGTCCTCCGCAGACAAATTTCGGGAAACAAAAGTTACAGGGCTTATCAGTGTCGGAAGGAGGTCCAGATTCCTCGAAAAAGTACGTACCTTGGACTTGGGCACCCGCACCTTAGTCCCCGACTGTTTCGCTTCGGAACCCCGAAAATAGCTATTCTGTGATTTGCTATTTTACTCCCGTCTGCAAGAACTTTTTCCGTCTTTTGTCAATTTGTTGTCGTATTTGCATAATTAGGGTTTTAATGGTCAATTGGACATAGGAGAAGGAAAAATTGATAAATAAATTCTCTAATCCAAGTTTCCCTACATTTGCAAGTGACCTAGGGTATGATAGTGCTTGTCACTCGACCCTAGATCCTTCAATGTTAGGGTGAAAGGAGGATTCAAACATCTAAATAACAAAAGATTAACAAAATCCAATTTTACCCTAAACAATGACAAACCTTTTGGTACTTTTTCTGATGGGTTGACTAGTGGGAAACCTCCACACTTGTTACTTAAAGGTTCGTATGTTTCCACATAAAAAACTTTTTTTTTACTTGTCATGACAAGTTCGTCTCTTTATGCATTTGATAGATTCTGGATTCTCACTGAGATTTAGCTCTACCCTTTTGTTAGGAATTTAGAATGTCAATGGTATGTGGCAACTTAGTAGTGATTCTCTTTGAGCATTACAATGTAATCCATGATTTAACAACGCATTTCATTAGTTAGGATTATCTCATATGGTTGGTTGTAGATGTTGAAATGTCAACTCAATTCCTAGGAGTGGTGTCAATTTATTATCTTGTTCACATCGTGGAGCATTTGATTTTGGACCAATTAATCAGTGGACAAAATAAGTTTTAAGCATGATAAGCTCGTATCCTATCTTGACTGAAGCAAATCCTTATAAGATGAAGCCAAATGAGCCTTCTGGCAATAGAAACGTTAGAGCTAGATTTAATAATAGGAAGTTGCAAGTAAGAATATTTCTAAATTCAAAAGAAGATTGGAAATGGATTGTAACAACATTTAAAACTGCTATGCTAGAAACATTTCTATTGTACAAAAAACTCTAGGATGTTGGAAATGGATGAAAATGTATATGTAGGTCTCTATGTAAATTAGAATCATGTAACCCCAATTCAGAATGTTGGAGATTAGGAGGTTTCTAATAAATTCAAGTTCATATATCTTTTATAAGTTGTTTTACTGTATCCAAATATTAAGGGCTTTTGTCTTTAATACAAAACCCCAAAAGATGTGAGTGGTGCCAAGTCACTTTAAATATTTTTGAAATTATCAAAAAGGAAATTTCAAGTTAGTTTTTTTTCTTTGAGATGCTAGTAGACAAATCAGTCCTTTTAGTTATGTGCAGGTTTTGATGATATTATAAGTTATGAGAGGTAACTAAATATTCTTGACTTGGGAGATGTCTAATCTCTTGGGACATGGATATTTCGCCAAAGCTCTTCTAGATTACCCATAGAGGACAAAAAATGTAAATACAAGTAATTTACACTACCTTTGTGTAATGTCCCCATTTTCAAGTTCTCTTACAGCACAGTTAGAGTTGTCTTTCTGGGTTGGTGACAGCATAATCAGAGGAGTATTTCGATGTCACCAAGGTGTTCGGGTGATCCAGTGGAGCTGTATGACACTTTTAGGAGAGATTTCGGACAACTTGTCCACACTATTTATAGTAAGTGCTTGCATGGCGACAATCTTTCTGGGTTTTTATGGGTTTGTTCTCTTTGGTCCTCGAAGAACATTGCTATTTATAGTGTCAGTCTGGCGCTGTTTTGGAGACTTGGCAGTCAATCGTTGGCTATATCCGAGATGTTACATTGAGCTCAGTGATATCAGAGGGGTTGCAGTGATGTCTTTCCAGGCATTTTCGGACTTTGGGCCCGAACTTGCTATTTTTGGCAAATTAGGGTTTCAGTCTGTTGCGGGATTTTCAGTGTTGGAGATGGGGCATTTTGACGAGACCTTTCCAACGATCTATATATCACTGAATTCCGAGTTCATTTGGGCCTCCATATTAAAGTCCATAAATTAATAATATTATTTAATATTGGACTTTGGGTTTTAATGGTTAAGTGCTAAAAAATAAAATATTTAAAAGGCACTTAAGTTATATTGTGGAGCGCTCAGCTTGGGAAATATTCAAAGTAAAATTAAAAAAAATATTTCCCTCCAAAGTGAATGGACCCCTCTTGTGGAATTATAAAAAGAGGTGAATGGGAGTCATTTGATATGCTTGAATAATGAATTTTACTCTCTTGTTTATTAAAATAAATTAGCTAGTTTCTATAATGGTCGATCTTTGTTTTTTCCTATTAGATAGTTTCTTTAGCTTATCTCTATCCATTCTGCTTTATTAGCTATAGCTTTTTGCTTTGGTCTATTTTCAGACTTTGTTATCTCTTTATATAGAGCACTCGCTCTATCTTGTAAGTATTAATTTTATTCAATAATATATGTTTCATATATATTCTGATAACATGGTATCAGAGTGGAAACGATTTTTTCCTGTCTCTCTGTTCTGGCGATTAATTCTATTTTAATCTCTGTGGTTTTTAGCTTTGACGTACATTAAAGAAATCTGTTGGATCACATCCTGAAGAGCGATTTCTGTGCGTATCTGGCTTTGATACCTTCCTGAAGTCACGCTTTCTTTTTTCTTTTTTTAAATCACACTTTTCCTTTGTCGTAATTTTTAGCATCTAAAGATCTTCAGTTTGAGGGAAGCCCAGCTCTATGTTCGTGGTCCCAATGGCATTCTATATTGCATTTCTAATAGTTGCGGATCTGTTCTTCTTGATTGGCGGCCATTCTGTTTGGTAGCAGATTTCCTAAAATCACAAGTTTGTCAATTTGTATGTTCACTGGAAGCTTTTGCAAAGCTTGCTTTTATGATCGGGATTTGTTCTTCTGGACGCAACTTGAGGTTTTCTACAACTGACAACTCTGGCGTGCAATGCGCTTTGTATTGAGTTCATGGGCATGATCCTCATATCTTGTTCGTGCTTTTTGGCACCTTCCAAGAATCTAATAGGCATTTGAAATCTATTTAATAAGTGCCATAATCGCAAATCTAGTAGTGTATTTATCTCTAGCGGGGTCGGTGTTTCAAACCATGGTCGTCGGCGGTGAAAATATTATTAGCAGTCCTTTTTGAAAGTCTTTGTTAGCATCTGTTTTTTATGTGTCGTTTTGTCTCATTATCCTCTGCAGTCACGATTTCTGGAGTCTGCCTTCTTGAGGATGTGTAGAGTTTCTGTTCTTCATCGGTGGTCATCTGCTTTAGTGGCGGTTTAAAAATTTTGGGTCGTGGTTTTAAATCTTTGTAGGACCTGTTTGGACGCCAACAGCTTTGACGGTCATTATTATTTTTTTGGCGGACTCTAAAAGATTTGTCTCTTGTGTGTGGGTCCCACAGTTACCAGTAGACATGCAGCATTACTTTCTGTTTTGTCTCGAAATTCATGTTCAGATGATGTTCTAAACCTATGCTCTCTACAATCTCGAGATCCGTGCTGTGAAATCCGTGTTCGGATTTGTCTTGAGATCCGTACCTCGAAGTCCATGTTCAGGATTTTTGAGTCAGTATATTTCATGTTTTCGGAATTTGTACCCGTGCAAGGGTTCTATTTTCCCTGTTTGTGCCGTCTATCTACTTCAATATCTGTGCCATTTGCTTATAATCCATTTTTTCGTGCCTCGAAAAATGTGAAGTATGGCATCTTTGACCAACATCCTGTTGGAGAGCAGTGAAAAGTTCAACGGCAAGAATTACATCTGGAAACAACACATGATGACAATTTGAGTATCGGCGCCTTGACTAGCTAGTTCTAGGCAAAACTACACATCCTCAAATGGCGGGTAAAGATCAGGAAAAATTCGATGAGCAAAATCGTGAAGTGGTGATGCTTATCAAGTTATCAGTCACTGATGATCAGCTGCCTCAAGTTCTGTCTGGGAAATCAACAAAAGAAATCTGGGATCTATTGAAGGATCTTCATGAAACGTCTAACAAGAGCCGTGCATTCTTTTTGAAAAACATGATTTTCTCGATCCTGATGGATGAACAGATGTCTCTGTAGGAGCATCTCACCAAAATTAAAGACATCCGTGATCAGTTGACGGTGATTGGTCATGACATGGCCGAGGAAGATATGGTAGTTATTACTCTGAAAAGTCTACCACACTCTTATGAGCACTTTATCGAGACACTTAACATTACTTCGATAATGTTACCCTATAGTTTTCAGATCTCTGTAACAAACTCTTGCAGCAAGATCGATGGAAACAACAGTTCAGTAGCAGTGCTACTTCCTCCTCCACAGAGCAAGCATTTACTGTCAAGTCCTTTTAGCAAAATAAGGGCAGCAATCAGCGCTCTCAGCCATTCAGTCAGGGTCAGTCATAGGACCCTTCCAAGAAGTACATTCATTGCAATTATTGCCATAAATTTGGCCATATGAAAAAGGATTGCCAGAAACGCTTGGCTGCTGCACAGTACAAGCCTGAAGAATCACCTCCATCAACCCATGTCGCTGAGCACTTTAAGTAGGAGTCTGCTTTCTACGCCTTTTAGGCCAACTCTTCTGCCTGATATTTTCAGATGCTCGTGGATCAGTTATCAGTTTTAGGGGGGGCAACTTACTATAGTTAGGAAATTGACCGTTAAGGGGGGCTATTGAAATAAATTAGCTAGTTTCTATAATGGTCAATCTTTGTTTTTTCCTATTAGATAGTTTCTATAGCTTATCTCTATCCATTCTGCTTTATTAGTTGTAGCTTTTTTCTTTGGTCTATTTTCAGACTTTGTTATCTCTTTATATAGAGCCCTCGCTGTATCTTGTAAGTATTAATTTTATTCAATAATATATGTTTCATATATTCTGAAGACATTGTTTGGATATTCCTATGCATTAGCTTTGGAGCTTGGCTCTAAGGTTTGATATTGGCTTTGTTGAGACAAAAACCTCTGCATAGTCCTCTTCTTCGTGTGTGAGAGACCACATCAGGAAGAGATTTTTGGAGGCTTCATCCAGAGGCTTCAGTTGTGCATTCAAATGATATATTTCAGCAGAGATTTGAGCTAGATATGATCAAATTTGGAGTTTGTTATGCAAATGAATAGGTAGATTTTTGAAGAGCAGATTTGAGGATTTTTTAGGGTTTTTTGTGACTGAAAATACTCCCATTGCTAGGCCGTACCAATACTGCTGCAGGCCGTACCATAGTTGGGAGTCTTTGTGGAGACTTTGTGAGGGATTCATTGTATTTCCTCTTCATACTGATTGATATGCTTCTGCAATCTGAAACAGACATTGGTAGTGAGATTTGTGGGGGGATTTTATGTTATTTACTGCTGATATAGAGCTCCAGGCAAGCCGTACAACCAGCACCAGGTCATGGGTGTCTAAGGAATTAATCTCCACTCTTTTAGCATTGTCTATACTTCTTATTGGTGGTGTTTAGGATCATAGTTACTGCTGTAGCATTGATATTGATGCATTTCTACCATTGTATGTGAATATTGAAGAATTTCCATAGCTTGTAATGTTGGCCCAAGTTCGGCAAAAATACAAAGTTGGAGTTTTCAAAATAGGTATGTCACTATAATTAGTTTTAGCATATTTTATGATCTGGGTCATTGTTTGTTTATGCATATTCATTGTATATTTTCTGGGTTTTTAATATATGTTTTATATTCTGTATTATCAATGCAATATCAAAACATGCAATGAAAACCTAAACCCAAAACAGTCAGAAAACAAAAAATTGGCATAGAAAAAACATATATCCGAGGGTGTATGTTACAGTGGTATCAGAGCAGTGTATCTTGCCATCCTGTGCGGTTAAGTTATCAGATTCAGAGTCATTTACAAATTCTGTGAAGAAGAATTACAAAAAAAACTTAACAATGCAGGTAAGAAACTTGGACACCTACCTCAACCAAAAGGGGTTCTACGCAACATTTTGGAGGAAGTAGAATTGTGTCTTTACAAGGTTGAACAGTCACCTTTTGAGTTGATGCAACTCGCTATGACTCCTGCGGTACATTCTTTGGTTAAGCCAATGCTTATGAGACATCAAAGTAAAAGGGTAAAGCTTTTAGTGACCGTCTTAGTGAGATCACAAGGATTACAACTTCTAAGGCTCCTTATGAAGATGACATATTGAGGGAGGTTCTACAGCTGTTTGTTGAGAGCTTTAATGGGTTTCTTTATGACAAAGGCCCTACCTTTGGTAGGAAGGTTAAGATACTAGAAGTAATGGCAAGATCCATATCTTGTTATCTTTTTAATGATTTAGAATGTGATGATCTTTTTTTTTTTTTTTTTAAAGCACCAAGATATACAACAGTTTTTACAAAAAGCCCAGAAACAGAAAATGGGCTGAGAGATCAAGGCTGCAAAAAGAAGCCATCACCTTCCTATGATTTCAACTATACTTCTCCATCGAACAAAAGGGGGAAGAGCAGAGAGTTATACTAAGCATAGATAATTACATACAGACCCAGGAGACAAAAAACAAAACAATACAGACTTAAAGCAGCTTCATTGAAATCTTCAATAAGAAAACCCTGCTGAGCTGGTTCACCTGGATCTCCCACATGTGCATTAGGAGGGGGAGGAGGCAAAAAATGCTTCAAATAGAACAGGCCCTGGAAAACATCTCTAACCGCCTCTTCCAGCACCGAGCCAAGCTCCTCACCATGACACTGCAGACTATTCTGAAAGGAGACGATGCAATCATTCTGCAAGTCGTGGACCATGGAGGAATAAACACAATGGATCAGAGGGGAGTGAGCAACATCCTTATGAAGAAATAAACACAATGTGATGATCTTATTCTTCAATTGTTTCAGATTTCATAGCATCGATTTGTGAGGATCATGGACAAGCTGTTTTTTCCTACATGGGAACCATTATGGTCCTAATCATTGATGGATATGTTACTATTCCCCAGCTGCTTATATCCATGTTGATGACTATTTTGAGGCAAGAACAGGATATCTCTACAACTACTTATGAGTTGGTTGATAGAGTGTTCAAACAATGTGAGGGGAGGTTGAAACCTTTCTTGGATATTGGGGAAACTAATGCAGCTACTAAGGGTGAAGATGTGTGCAACAAAAGTGACAAAACTGCAGCCTTAGATACACATTTAGAGCTTCTCACTGAAGTTGATAACACTAATGCAAATGTTGGGATAGTTGAGAGCATTAATATGCCTTCAGATGATGGGCATATTAAAAACAAATATGATGAAGCCTTCAAATCAGCTGATAATGATGACTCTACATATATTTTTCAGTGATGATGATATAGGTGGTGTTTTTGATTTTGAAAACAAATCTGATTTCACATTGCATGTAGCTAATCCTGAGCAGAGACCTAGTGGCGTTGAGCATTTAGATTCACAGTTCACTATTGAGGATGATAAGGATGAGGCACAGGTGATTTGGGACAGCCTTAGAGTCATTGATAACATGTATGAAGGTTCTGATTTTAGTATTCATCATAGCAGCAGTTTATTTTCTTTGCATGAATATGATTGCAAGAATAAATTTGTGGTGATTACTGATCACCCATTATTTGAGATGGGTGTTGATATGACTCATGACAATCCACTCCTTGAGTTGGATAATGAAGTTGTTTCTAGTAGTAGTATTGCACTTGAGAAAAATAACAAGGTATGGTAGTATTCAACTTGATTTTGATTTAGGTTCACTGTATGAGGAGTTTGGTTGCCCTCTCGGGAGACCATCGGATAGGAAATATGCAAATCAGACCTTAGAAGATACGAAAAAATTAGAAAATTTACTTGTTGGTGATGGGTCCCAGGGTAGCTCTTTGGTTAAACATACATCTACTCTGGAGGAAGCAGTGTGCAATGGTTATGTCCAATCAGCAGCTTCTATTATGTCATTGGAGCCATCCTGTGAGGTACATAACAGCAGTACCTTTGTTAAGGAAGTGTGCAGAGCTGATGGCACACATGATGATGCTTATCAAACAACGAGTGGTGATGATTCATCCTCTTACCAAAGTGCATATTACAAATCAGAAAATTTGTGTGGAGACGATTTGTCACAAGAGTCTCATCATTTGGCAGGGCAATTGAAGGTGAACGAAGGCATGATTGCTTCAGCCTTAGAACACTTTGATGTTGTTCAGCAGTTGGTGACACACTGTTGTTGGACTCCAAGTATATATGAGCATCTTGATAGTGGACTTTCCCTTGCAGAGTTTCAAGCACTTAGAGATGCAGTTGGGATAATTAAGAATAATTACCCACAGCTCTTATCAGATAGAAATCATCTTCTCATACTCGATGGTATCTATTATGATGCTCTAAGCGGAAAGGAAGAGGAGGTTGATGAGCTCACCTATGAGCTTGTAGTCACCATAGACTCTTTGAAGAACGCTCAAATAACCCTTCAAGAGTCAAAGTTATGGATAGATGAGCTTACTGTGGAGTTGAGCTTGGCGCAGTCCTCATCACCTACAGATACAATTCAGATATCTATGGTAGTGTTTGGTGATGAGCATACATCTACGGATTGTGGTAATGAGTATGTGGAGGATGTGGCGACATCCATTTCATTCACTGGTGCAGGTGACACAGATGGGATGAGTGCATTGGATGAGTTTAGCAAAGAACAATATGTTGCACCAGGTGTTCCTAAGGATAGTCCCATTTTAGATGATGCATAGCAGGTTATTGATAGCTCTTGTGAAGCAGTGGATTCTCCAGAGAGTTGTGTGACAGATCACTACGCTGCTCCGTCTTCTTCACAAGAGGTATGCAGGGAATCATATAGTTGGGAGAATGGTTCTCATGTTGATTCGTTTCCCTCTCCTAGAAGCAAATCAGAGATTACATCCCATGTAGTTGATTTTGATCGACAGCTTATTGAGCCATAGAGATGGAGAAATCAACTGAAGGTTACAAGAGAGAAGGTTGATTCAATGTTATCTTATTTTGATTGCACTCATAAGTATGTTGAGAACCTTCTTTGGACAATAGAGTTTGAGGAGAGACAGTATGGGTTCTTGGCTGGTAGTCACATTCATGATTTGTAGTTCATCAGGAGTGCTTTGGACGAGATAAAATCAGAATATCTCCAATTGTTTCATGATAGGGAGTATGCTATTGGGTACGCAGAGAGGGTTGCCAGAGTATCTACCCAATTAGCTATTCAGGATCAGAGATATGAGCCATCATATGATTCGAGTGATGAGAGTAATAGGGAGTGTGTTCCCCATGATTATGATGGTCAACCATTGACACAAGCAGGTGCTTTTTATCTTGACTGCATAGTGAGGAGTGCTCATCATTTCTCCTTTAGTCCACACATAGATGACCTGATGATGCGTAAGTGTGGATGGGCTCGGGATTTATACCATCCATTGTGGGATGAAGGGTTGTCATCTACAGAAGATGGAACTAGAAATTGCAGGTGTTTGACTCAAATATACTCAGAAGATTACTTGCAGGGTCAGAGAGTAGATTGCCATCATGCTAATGTGTACCAGACAGAGTTTGCAACTCCTTTGTCTCAAAAATTTCCATTAGAGACATGGCTTCAGAGAGGTTGCAATGTTAGTAGGCATGATGGCATGTTTAGTCTTTACAGCGGTGATGGAGGAGAGTTTTATCATCCCCTCAATTTAGGAGGAGCAGTTACATATCTTCCAGCACCTATGAGGGGTAGACAACACATCCATAGGAGATTTGCAGAGGATGAAAGGGGATGTTGTGGTGCAGACATGTCTGGATATTCTTACCTCCTCTTGACTGATGGATGTGAGAGTCGATTGTATTGGGATTCAGGTGGTGACAGGATTGGCACTGTGGTTCGGATGGGTCCCATTGGGTTGCTTCACCACTTTCGGCATGGTGAAGTTGATATCAGATTAGTGCAGTGGAAGTCAGAGGATGTTATGCATGGCAGACTTCCATTTTGGGTTTGGGACCCTGGGATCATTTTTTGTTTTAGTTTGGTTCAGTCTATTGATTGGAGGTTGTATTGGCATTGCCTGAGGACAAGCAATCTTTGGGAAGGGCGGACTGTAATGTCTCCATTTTCAAGTTCTCTTGCAACACAATCAGAGCTGACTTTCTGGGTTGGTGATAGCATAATTAGAGGAGTATTTCGATGTCACCAAGGTGTTCGGGTGATCCAGTGGAGCTGTATGACACTTTCCAGAGAGATCTCGGACAATTTGTCCATACTTATAATTTATGGTAAGTGCTTGCATGGTGACAATCTTTCTGGGTTTTTCTTGGTTTGTTCTCTTTGGTCCTCGGAGAACACTGCTATTTATAGCATAGTTTAAAACCCAGCGAGTACTCGCCAGACTCACGAGTACTCGCCAGAAATTCTGTCCCGCGAGAAATCGCTTCAATAACTCGGCCATGAGTTTTGCCAAAAAATCATGGCGAATTTTCTGAAAAAACACACCGAAAATCACAAATCTCGCCAAAAAATTAGGGAAAAACTTGTCCAGGGTTTTATAGATTATAGATTATATGGGTCGCGATTATACTCTTCAAACACCAAACACGCATCGGCTGTTAAAAAAAAAATTGTATTAAATACTAGCACTTGCCCCTGTAGGAGTTTCAAGGAATACGCCAATAGGAACAAACGACTAGTTTATAAAATTTTCCAGCGTGAATTTTTTTACATCGTGAGACAATTTCGAGCACTATAATGCTCACATATAAAAGCCTAATCTATAAATATTATAATATTGATATGGTAATACTGCAGGGTTTGTTTGAATTTCTGAAATTGCTACGGTATATATTATTAGTAATTATATATTATAATATTACTATAATATTATATTTATATATTATAATATGTAAATTGTATATTATTAATATTTATATTTATATATAATACTATAATATAATATAATATTATTAAATTAATATATTATACCATTTAATATTTATATATGTTGTTTATATATTATAGTATGTATATTATTAATATTGTATATTAATGTTATAATATTATCTTATATTAAAAATATAATATATTATTAATGTTATAAAAATATATTATAGTAAAATTATATAAATATTTTAATATTGTATATTAATATTAAAATATTTATACAATATTAAATTTAATATTGTATTTTAATTTTATAATATGATTATATTGTATAAACATTTTAATATTAATATACAATATTAAAATATTTATATATTTAATATAATATAATATTATAACATCAATATACATATTTTAATATTGTATATAAATATTAAAATGTTTATAGAATATATATTAAAAAATAAAAAATTGATAAATATTTTTATATCAAGGACCCTACCTACATACAGACAAATTCAATGCGAGTTTCCCAGAGACAAGGACTCATTCATCATGCCTATCAGTCATTACTATTCGTCAGTCAGTGTTTCATAGTAATTCTATTTAATTCCAGAAGAGATAGGTTATGAAGACATCGAACATCATTTATCATTCTTGCAAAACAAAAAAAGACAATAAACATGTATGAGGGTGGGATTCATATTTCATTAGAAAACCAGTGTATTGAACTTTAATTTTGATCTATATATGAAGGAAATCGATAATATGATTCATAAATTCAGTAATATGCATGTTTTTAAAGCATATTTTTGAAAGATATTGTATTTTTTAATGTTCGATAACCTTTTCGAGTTATTGCCGAGTTTTTACCCAAGTTTTTGCTAAGTCACGAGTTTTTAAAATTTTTGGGTCCGTCGAGTAATTGCCGAGTCCGAGTTTTTAAACTATGATTTATAGTAAGTGTCAATCTGGCATTGTTTTGGAGACTTGGCAGTCAGCCGTTGGCTATCCGAGATGTTGCATTGAGCTCAGTGATATCAGAGGGGTTGCAGTGATGTCTTTCCAAGCATTTTTGGACTTTGGGCCCGGACTTGTTATTTTTGGCAAATTAGGGTTTCGGTCCGTTACGGGATTTTCGGTGTTGGAGATGGAGCATTTTGACGAGATCTTTCCTACGGTCTATATATCACTGAATTCTGAGTTCATTTGGGCCTCCATATTAAAGTCCGTAAAATAATAATATTATTTAATAGTGGACTTTGAGTTTTAATGGTTAAGTGATAAAAAAATAAATATTTAAAAGGCACTTAAGTTATATTGTGGAGTGCCGATGACGGCATGGTTCGGTGGTTAAGTCACTCAGTTGTAGTGGCGGCCACCAGAGTTCAAACCCCCGCTGGGCCAACGAGCTTGCAAGGATTTACGCCTTCGCTGGGCCAACGAGCTCGCGGGTTTGAAGTGTTCTTCCTAGGGGATGAGGTCCCCCATGTTGTGGCCTCACTGGTTCATTGCTCCGAGCAAAAGCATTCGCGTGGCGCTGGAGGGCGTGTCGCACCAGCGTCGCCGGTCACGTTAAAAAGTTTACCAGGCGCATTTTAAAAAAAAAAAAAAAAGTTATATTGTGGAGTGCTCAAATTGGGAAATATTGAAAGTGATATTAAAAGAAATATTTCCCTCCAAAGTGAATTAGGAAAAGAGGTGAATGGGAGTCATTTGATATGCTTGAATAATGAACTTTACTCTCTTGTTTGGATATTCCAGTGCATTGGCTTTGGAGCTTGGCTCTAGAGTTTGATATTGGTTGTGTTGAGATGAAAACCTCTGCATAGTCCTTTTCTTCGTGTGTGAGAGACCACATCAGGGAGAGATTCTTGGAGGCTTCATCCAGAGGCTTCAGTTGTGCATTCAAATGATATATTTCGGCGGAGATTTGATCTAGATACGATCAAATTTGGAGGAGTTTGTTATGCAAATGAATAAGCAGATTTTTGGAGAGCAGATTTGAGGATTTTTTAGGGTTTTTTGTGACTGAAAATACTCCCATTGCTGGGCCGTACCAATACTGCTACAGGCCGTACCATAGTTGGGAGTCTTTGTGGAGACTTTGTGAGGGATTCATTGTATTTCCTTTTCATACTGATATGCTTCTGCAATCTGAAACAGACATGGGCAGTGAGATTTGTGGGGGGATTTTATGTTATTTGCTGCTGATATAGAGCTCCAGGCAGGTCGTACAACCAACACCATGTCGTGGGTGTCTAAGGAATTAATCTCCACTCTTTTGGCATTGTCTATACTTATTATTGGTAGTGTTTAGGATCATAGTTACTGTTGCAGGATTGATATTGATGCATTTCTGCCATTGTATGTGAATATTGAAGAATTTCCATAGCTTGTAATGCTGGCCCGAGTTCAGCAAAAATACAAAGTTGGAGTTTTCAAAATGGGTATGTCACTGTAATTAGTTTTAGCATATTTTATGATTTGGGTCATTGTTCGTTTATGCATATTCATTGTATATTTTCTGGCTTTTCAATATATGCTTTATATTCTGTATTATCAATGCAATATCAAAACATGCAATGAAAACCTAAACCCAAAACAGTCAGAAAACAAAAAATTGGCACAGAAAAAACATATATCCGAGGCTGTATGCTACACTTTGGCCCATGGATATTATTATCTTGGATTCTATGGACGTGCAGTTCTGGTGGCACTCCTTTTAGGTCTTTCTATGTCCTTGCGAAGACGTCCTTGTACTCCAAGAAAATTTTGAATGCTATGGCTTTCAACATAGGATTCCAATTGTCCCCAACCATTATTACTTTTGAACTACCTTTTTCTCTCAAGTTTAGTTTCATGGTTGTAGGTTTCTCATATTTTATGTCCTTATCTCATTCAAATTTGTAAGCAAGCGTGTCATCTAGCCTTCCATTCCCTACTTTGTATTCCCCATATTTTGGTGGAAATGTATGACAATCAGGCATGGTCTTCTTCAGGGCTTGGGTTTGGTATGGTGTTTGGTCCTTGTTAGACTTGGCACTCATTGAAGATGAAGCTTCTAGAGATTTGAAGGTTTTGGTAATTGTGGTTGAGAGCATGGCATTCTTCGGAGGATGGGGTCGAGTTGAGTTCGATTGTGTATGCCTTTTGCCACAAGAGCTCACTTTGCAGGGCATTCTTCATATTCTTCTTGGGAGTTGGAACCATAGGTTGAGGTTGTGTGTGATCACAGGGCAATTGGGTGGATGGAGATACATGTCATTTGACACTATCTCACAGGATGTTTGCTTGTTGTTGCTTGAGGACAAGCAATCTCAGGAAGGGAGGACTGTAATGTTCCCTTTTTCGAAGCATTCTCAGAAGGACATTGAGGCCAAATTTCACACCTTGGGAATTTCAGAGGGCATTTCGAATGTTAAGGAAGACTTGTCATATTTTTCTAATGTCCTTGATGCTTGCACTTTGAATAAAATAAATTATCTTCACTTGAGGCAAACAATTTTGGAGGTAAGCTGAGCATGGATATTTGATGAAGTTCATAACATTGCTTGTCTTTCCGCCTTGGAGAAAATAGACTTCAATAAAATAATAATATTGAAGATGAAAGAAATGCAAAGGAATATTCCTTGGTATTGGGTCGGCCTAGAGAAGACACAGAATTAAAAACAAATCTTTAATTTGATTTAAGTTGGCCCAAATGGATAACGAGACTATTTATTGCAAGGTCAGCCAAGTCATGTGGAGGTTGGCCCAAATTGAGAGAGTAATTTTGAAATCCATGCCTATGTCAGCCCAAGATAATCAAGAAGTATGTCGGCCTAAACTAAGATGCTGGTCGGCCCAACTCAGAGGAAATTTAAATTAAGTTGAGCAGCAAACACATAAGTTAGGTTGGCCTAGGTCGGCCAAAGGAAAAATAGCTTAAGTAAGTCGGCCTGGGAAAATGAAATTAAGGAATTCAAATCAAATTTTGAGTGCCAACATCACATGAAGTCGGCCATTTTGGGCTAGTCAGCCAGCAAAAGGGAAAAAGAAGAAAGCATGTATAAATATGAGGTGTTGGGCATCATTTGGATTATCTTTTGGCTTGTTAACTTTGCATTTTGGTCTGCAATTTTATTGCAACTTATTCCAAGAACGAAAACCCTTGTGGATAGTCGGTGAGTTGGACAAAAACCTAGCTCATCTTGTGGAGGCTTCATAACGGAAGTCTACTTAAGCTTCATTGGAGATTTGAAGATTCATTGAGCTTTCATGCTACATTATTCGTTGCAGATTTGAGTTTCATTATTGAAGATCTTTGATATCATTGAGGAGCATCATCATTGGAGATCCTTCGCATTGCATATGAAGTGCTACCATTGAGGAGATATTGCAGATTTCATGACAGCATTGGCAATTCCTTGCAGCAGCATCACATTTTCAGTCTTGGTGTGGATTCACAAACCCTAGCCGCTGCCTCTTGAGTATCCATTTCTCATTCTAGGGTGCGCTAGAGTTATTGGAGGAGATCGCCCTTGTTTGGGCTTGCATATTGATCCTTTGACATTACATTTGGAGGACGATCTGCTAGCAGATCCTTGGACAGCAGTTGTGGCATCTCATACCAGCATATTGAAGACTTTCTTTGCCATCATCCAACCCTACAAGGGGCAGCGATCAGCATAGGAGGAGTACAGCAGCTTTGTGAGTCATTGACTTCTTCTATTTGCATCAATTTGAAGACCCTTGAGGCTTGGATCACATTCACCATCCTTTTGAGGGTCAATCTGCTATAGGAGTGATTCGCCACCTTTGCATGGTCATGTTGGCACCACAATTGGTATGTAGAATCCATTATTCATCTCTGAATTGTAACAGCAGTGATCTGGGAGTTGGATGGCCTTATTGAGCCTATGATTTTGATGTAATTTCATTCTATATCATTACAATTTGGAGCAGCAGACTTGCATTCATATCTTGCATGCTTTGTGTGTATTTCATGGTGTAATTCAACTCGATAAGACTGCAGATGTATGTTTCCTTTTGCCATCATTTTCTATGTTCCAGATATGTTTTGTGTGGTGAAATTCATTTGGAAAAGTGCAGACATAAAAATCAGAGTTCAGATCTAGGGTTTGGAAAGATCAAAATCAGAAATCTTAGGGCAAAAATTGAATCAAAGGTGCAGAAAATTAAATCAGAAATTAGGGTTTCAGCAGAATTCAAAAGTGCAGAAAATTAGGGCAGAATTCGGAAGACAAAATTCAGAAAATTTGGCAAAACCCTATTTCGGGACATTACAGAAATCCCTGGCCTCAGTGATTGGATAATGCTCTAGGGTTTTGGACATGATTATTTTGGGAACTAACAAATCTCACAGATGTTGGTGACCCCAGTACTGATAGCCTGTTCATACTTATCCAGAGATCCGAGGTCTATGGAGGAGAGAAAATGTACTTAAGGCAAATTGAGTTTTAAAAAAATTAATGTGTATTTTCTGCTTGAACATGGAAGAAAATGGAAAAAGTAATCTATTCTCAATCTCTGTAACACCAACAAGAGAACATTAAAATATATCAAGAACTCCATCAAATACATGAGGTCGATTAAGTTCTCCAAGCTCACCACATGAAGTCACAATGGTCACAATTGAAACTAAAAGAGGAGATCAGGAAGCGTTGAGGATATTAATTAAAAATGTAGCAGTCTCAAGAAACAGAGGAACTTGATCGCCCTTGAAAGATCCTGGTCTTTACAAGGGTCCTATAATCCCTATGCCAGCAGCAGCTTCCAGCACTGTTAATAAGATAAAAATCCAAAATTAATGTCCAAAAAGTAGAAAGTAGCCAAGGAAGTTTAACACCTGATTGATGCTTGCCATCAGGCAGTGACACTATCTCTTTTTGTCTCTCGACATACAATGTTTCTGTTATTGCCTACAAGATCCAATACTGATCTTCATAAGTATCTAGCTGTGGGTGCTATGCACTTAAGTTTGTGAATCATTGTCCCAGTTTGAAAATAAGTTTTTAGTCCATAAGTGTTCAAAGTTAATCAGCCAATGTAAAGAAATCTTAGTCCGTAAAGAGTAAATGGGAAAAAGATTGATTCCAATCCTTGACACCTATGTTGGGATGTAAATGGGAGCAAATCGTATGGGAATTTATAAATTATTCATTGCTTCCCATTCAAAGTGCACCCAAGGAAACCAATGAAAATCATTAAGATATATCTCTGGGCACATCCAATGACATCAATTTTATCATTTGCAGATTATTTCTTGGTTTCATCGGTTAAATTGATCGCAAGGAAGTTCATTCAGCATACTTGCTCCTAATGTTCCATATCCTTCAATATTGACAGCTTTGGCCTTGTTATTGTGTAGTGGTATTTAAATAAGAATATATATATATATGATAGAAACTACAATCATTGTGAACTCAAAAACTTGTCATTGCATTTATGTCAGTGATTTATTTTACTAATCCATCTTCATCCCTTGCAACATAGTGCTCCTATGATCACAGAGTTATATTTCAGTCCATAGGGACACATTAGGAGTTGCTATTCATTGGCATTTAAGATTGGTATTTCAATTCCTCATCCAAGTTTTTCAATCTTGTAAAATTGCATGGCACTTGGTTTTGATAGTTTATATCTACTTCACGTTTTTTACTGGAGACGAAATTGAAGTTGCCTTGCATTTCTTTTATGATTTTATCCCCAAACTGTCAATTGTTTGAGAAACAGGCGTGGAATAGAAAACCAGAGGATTCAGTAACATAGTTATAACAAGATGCTTTTGAGAAGCAGGTGTGGCATAGAAAACCAGAGGATCCAGTAACATAGTTTCTATATCTATATCTTTTGATATCTACAACTTCATTTTGTGATACTCTATTTACAAAGCATAAGGGCAAATATTGTCACTCATTTGCACTCACGAACCTTTTCCAGATCTACCGTCATAGAGTAACACGTGAACCATATGACTTAGACCTCAAGAGAAGGTAATTTAGTAGTTGAAAACTTGAAACAGATGCACAGTATGACCACATACTTGTAGATGTCTTACTTGATTAGTTTGTTCTGAAATAAAACAACAGAGAATCTCTATATGCAAAGAAACTGACTGTATTCATCCATGCTGAAACCTGTAGGCTAGTTAGGGTGACCTTCAATGTTGTTAGGATGCACTTCATTTACACATTCAAGTTTTGTATTACTCGGTCACAGTCATTGTCTTCCTTCACTTTTAATATTTTCATTTGTTAGTTTTGACGATATATTAGCAATTAGATGAGATAGGTGATTGACTTCATGTTTACCTAGAGTTGTCAAGGAACTTATTTATATTTAAACCTGGATAAATCTTCTCTGATGGCTAATAATAGTAAATGAAAACTAAAATCATGTTTCTATGATAAGGGTGATTACATTTTCAGCTGTTTTGAGTTCCTCTTTAAGGCAATTGGTACCTTCTTTGCTGTTTTAAATTTCCATGGAAGTGTGATTTATGCAAGTTATGGGCCAACAAGTTGATTTTAAAACAACTTGGATTCATTTCACGTGTGATTGAATATCCCAATGGATAAATGCAGACCAAAGATAAGGTCATGCTGTCCATTTCTGGAGGCCAAATTATATCAGTATCATTAAAGGGTCTGAGAGATTGACAAATGGAGTTGCATTTTGAGGCACCTACACTTCTTTTGGGGTGTCTCCTTAGAGAAGCTCTTATTTGGAGATTGAAGAACTGTGAAGCAATTGACAGCTTCCAACATAGGAAAATATAACTTGGACAATTTGTGGGTGGTTCAAGTGGGTGGTTCAAGATAGTGCTGACAAAAGTACTGTAGATACTAAGGTGTTGGAATCAAAGACACAGATAGAGGTACTTATACACCATGTTGAAGCCTTAGCAACAATTTGGAGTGAAATCAAACTGCACGATGCAAGAGACACTAGAGGTATTTTAATTTTTTTCCTAGAAATGCCTATATACATTATTAGTGTGCATTGTAATTTTCTCCATATATTTTGCAGTAGAACATGCATGTGCAGAAGACATGACAAAATTTCCTTCTCATGGTGGGATATTACAGCTTTGCAATTTGAAGATTCTATCTTTTCTGTAATCAAGTGCAATTGCAAAATTTGCAATATTTTTTGTTGATTGTATTGGCATTTCTGTTTCCCAATCTTTTATCATCACTCTTGCATGTTGGTGCCCACAAATAGTAATTAAATTTCAGGGAATATTATTACTTTGTTTGTTCTTGTAAAATCCTAATGTATACTTCTGCTCTTTTGTGGTTCCACTTTGGGGACTGTGACAGATCGTAAGGTTGTTCAGAGCGTCCTACACTTACAAATGATTTCATATACTTTTCTTCCTTTCTCTCCCTCTCACTTTCTCTCACATTCAGCTGCATACTATCTGTGGCAAATAATTTCTAGCATGTTCCTATGGTAGTTATATTGTTTTAACATTTTACTAATTTTCTTATATTATTTTTCCACAATCAGCTGCCATTTCAATCTTGTTCTAAAATGGTATTTAATTGCCTCCTATTTCTGATATATTATAGTGATATTTTTATAACTAGTATTTACTTGATCTTAAAGTTTCTCTCGATGATTTGGTGGATGGCCAGATAAATGAATAGTTTTTCTTAAACTATGTTTGTTGTAGGCTGATGCTCCAATATCTATGAGCATGGGTTGTGCCATATTCATGTTACGTTCAGCCCATAGCATAGGAGGTGCATCCATGTCTCCTTGTCTTCAACACATATACCTTTTCTTATAGGAGACCCTTGCCCTGCTCTAAGATCTCCTTTTTGGGTTTTTCAATAATGATGGCTTTAGGTGCCCAAGTATTTTCTTGGATATGTTGAATAGTATTTGTGAATGCTGATGACTAGGTGTGGATTTAGCTTTTGCTGTTTTATTCTAAATGCCTATTTTGTACATTTTATTGCAGTTTTTCCTATACTAGCAGACATTCATTCCATTATGAATGATCTTTTTTAAATGTCCCTTTTTGGAATATATCTGATTTTTTTGCATTAAACAATAATATTTACTTCAAAAAAACATCCAGAATTCAAGATAATAATCAGATCACTAAATGCAATATACACCCTAGACTAGAGTGTAATAAACTAAACCAAATTCTACCCAAAAACCTGTTGCTAATAGCATGATAAGACTGATTTTAACATTTTTTCCCAGACATAAGCTGTTATGAATCAATGAGTATGCACAACAGAAATAAGATTACCTTAAAGTTTGAACAGAGGTTGCATTATTCATTCTTCATACATTTCAGTGATGGTTGATGAATGTCAGATGTTATGTCTAAGCTCTTTTTCATACCCAGAAAATACTGAAATAACCCAGATTGCTCTTTACATGAAAATTCCTTCCCAAATCGACTGACACAACATCCATTTAAGCTTGGTGACCAAGTTCAGAGGTTCTGAACAACCAAAGAGAAGGTATTTTCTACTGCTGAGTGCTCACGCCACATTCAGGATCGACTTCCAACTGCTCAGCAACATTTTATGGTTGAAAATAACCGACTGTGGTGTCAAACGGGTTCTTTGCACTTCTCACCATACTCAGGCGTTCACTAACTGAGGGAAAAGCCCCTGATCAGCTAAGAATTCACCAAGAAATTACAGGCGAACTTATGACTCTGCAATTATTATCTCCAGATCGACACAGGCTACTAGGGAAGCTTCGTTGAGTATTTTCTTATTTGCCCCATGAACGATTTCCATCCTTCTACTGTAGCTTTCATTAACAGAAACTAGATCACATACAACACTCACACCAAACTGCTGCTATAAAATTATCAGAACTTTTCAAAAAACATCATACTCCATTGAGACTCCAATTCGATTCCTGAGGTGAAATCGACAGTGCACCAACTAGGACTGATATTTCACAATCGAAACTGGTGAGATTGAGGTCAAAACCCCACAACAACCTTGTTAAACAGCATAGGCCTTCACAAACATTCGATAAGGTTCAAAATGCATGCACGAATCCCCACCAAATTGAGTGAATGCTTTCCTAAAATCCCCACGTCTAGCAAAAATAGTAAATGAATCCAGTCAGACCACCATCTGACACCACTCAGCCAGAAAAGGCCAAAGAATCATATTCAATTTCCCACAAAAGAGCGCTCCCACTAACAGGCCTAGAATAGGCATGCACAGAAAATGGGCCTACCAATTGCCTCAACGCCACTAGAGGCAGGAAACTGATTTTCTTTAAAAAGAATATAAATTTATTCTACTATATTTGGTCTTTTTAAAATCTCCTTTCCCTTAACAAATAGTTAGCTTTCGAGAAAATAATAAAAGCTAACCAATTTCCAGTTTTTGATTATTGAAGAAAAAGAGAACATTACAATCCTCCCGCCCTGAAGTTGCTTGCCCTCAAGCAACTGGCAATCCATAACCACAGACCCATCCTGAATAATTTCACTCCAAGATCCCAAATTAGTCTAGGAGGTTTATGAACGCCCAAATACCATGTGCCCTGCTGACTCACCATTGCAATCATCATTGTTCTTCCTCCAAGAGTCTCAGAATGATGAACCCAAACATGCGGAAGTTCGTTGTCCTGACTGAACTCCCAGGGTAAACTATCATAATTTACGTCATAAACCTTTGTAAGATGAACTTTCAAGGTCTGGGAGGTTTGAAAAATCACATACTCGCTGCTGTTCATGACTGAAATCAGCGCTGAATAATCTAATTTTAGCTCCATGCCTAAGGAACAACAGTTGCCTCGAAAGAGTCTCCCAATAAGAATATCTTTCACACTTCCAATCTGAGTGCTTTCCACAAATGGAACCTCCGAAGCACTAGGATTTTTGTAACTAACATCACGCATTGCATGTTTTTTGAATTCATCCTCTTGCTTCCAATGTAGATTTGAGATAACTACATCAGCTTCTTCTTCCAACTCAAACATGTCAGCATTAACATTTAAGGATCTAGGAACAACTAATGTCTCCCAATCCCACTCAAAGAATGAATTTTCACATATCAAATCAGCATCTACTTCATAGAGTGGATTATCAAATGCTTGAAAAACATGATTAGACCCTTGGCTTACCTGTTCTCCATGCAAAATAAATTCTGAACTTGTTTTTTTTGCTGCTGTCCTGATTTTTCCAGCCAGCTCCTCATCTCCTTTTAGAAGTTTCTCAGACCATTTACAACTGAAATCTTGACTTTGCTTATTCAGCAAGGCTTGCATAATTGAAAGGTATTCATTTTTTTCTTCCATTCTTCTTGCAGTGTGAACACGTGATGTACCATTCAACATTCCCCTCAAAACCACTGTTTTTCCATCATTTTGAAACTTGAATTCCCTGGTTTGAAGGTTCAAATAAATTTCTCCCAAAGACTTAAGCCACTGAATGCCAAGGACAGTATCCGAATCACCAATACTTACTACATGAAAAACATCCTTAACCTCATAGTTTCCAAATGGAGACTCAAATTTGGAATCCTTCTTGTGCATTGGATTGTAAACCCATCCGCAACCATAATATTGAATCCCTCAAACTCCTCCATTTGAAGGCCTCTTCATGCTACAACTCCTTCATCAATGAAGTTGTGAGTAGCACCAATATCAATGAGGGCAACGATTCGCTATTCACACAGTACACCACGAATCCTAAAGGGGTCATTCTTTGGTTGGCATGAAAGTTGGGCAAAAATACCATCATCAACTTTCTTGTTTTTTGGCCCTTCTGGAGCTTCATCAAAACCCTCAACTTCTTCACAATCTTCGAATTGAGCTTGTTGTTCTGTTTTTTCTGATTCATAATCAGCATCTACATACACCTCCAAATTGTGTGCTTGAACCTCTCATAGCACTTGTGACCCGGAGCCCATGGCTCTTTGCATGTGAAACACAATTTTATTCTCTTGAGCTCATTTTTGACTTCATCACTCATTCTCTGCATAGGTGGCTTCTGCTCATTGGAAACTTTTGAGATTGGCTCCTTATCTTTATTGAGTGGAGGAGATTTGACTTCCATCTTGGCCTTTGGAGCTGAAAACTCCATGCTTCTTACCTTTTTAATGGCCTCTTGCAAAGTTTGAGAGTCCAAGGATTTGACCCATCCTCTAATTGGTTCCGCTAGTCCTTCAACAAACAGAAAGATAATACTTCTTTTAGAAATATCGGGAACCATTATGCTAAGTCATTGAAACTCAGTGATGTATCATCAATAGTGTTGGTTTGTTTCAGCTGTGCTAGGTCCTTGAAACTTTGTTCCGAATCTTGCTTATCAAACCTCTTGTGAGTCTATTGGTGAACTCATCGTAGGTTGTAATCAGGTTGTGACCCTGTGTCACAAGGCCATGATACCACCATTCATAGACAGCCCCATCCAGGTGTAGGGTTGCAAAGTTTAAGGCTGTCTCCTTTGGCATAGGCTTCAGGGTAATATAAGTGTCAAGCTTTTGAACCCAAGCTCTTGCAGTACATCTTCCACTCCCATCAAATCGGTCCATAAACACTTTGCTCAGAGCTTGCTTGTAATCTTTATTCTCCCTGTTGTCCGGTCTTCACCATTTCTTTTTTTCTGATTCAGAAATTGATCAAATGTCAAGCTTCTATGGACAAGATCAGGAAGTGTCATATATTCATCATGATTTACCATGATATCATCAATGAAAGTGGTCCTTTCCCCATGCTAAGGTGGTATTTCTTCCCTTCTATTTGCAAAGGGTTGAAGAGGTCTCACAGCTGACCCTACTGAAGACCTGGTAGGTGTTCTTACATAATCACTTCGTGCTCCATTGTTTTGCGAACTACTAACTTCAGTGTTGTTTCTAGTGCCCTGAGTTAAGTTTTGATCCATTTTGCTCACTAGTTTGGCTATCATCTCATACATATGCTCAAACTTCCTCTCCATCTTTTTACCTAGACTTTTAGGTGGACAGTTCTCTTTGTCCCTATATGCCATGACTGTCTCTTCTGCAACAATATTCGAAATAACTGTAGTTTTCAACTTTCTTTCATCTCTGCTTGTACCTTCTTTGTCTGTCACTAAATTGCTGCATGCAGAGTCAAAGAACTTCACAGGCTGGCAAGATACCAACTCTGATACCACTACAATATACACCCTAAACTGGAGTGTAATAAACTAAACCAAACTCTACCCAAAAATTTGTTGCTAATAGCATGATAAGATTGATTTTAACATTTTTTCCCAGACATAAGTTGTTATCAATCAATGAGTATGCACAATAGAAATAAGATTACCTTAAAATTTGAACAGAGGTTGCATTATTCATTCTTCATACATTTCAATGATGGTTGATGAATGTCAAATGTTATGTCTAAGCTCTTTTTCATACCCAGAAAATACTGAAATAACCCAGATTGCTCTTTACATGAAAATTCCTTCCCAAATCGGCTAACACAACATCCATTTAAGCTAGGTGACCAAGTTTAGAGGTTCTGAACAACCAAAGAGAAGGCGTTTTCTACTGCTAAGTGCTCACGCCACATTTAGGATCGACTTCCAACTACTCAACAAGATTTTATGGTTGAAAATAACCGACTATAGTGCCAAACAGGTTCTTTGTACTTCTCACCATACTTAGGCACTCACTAACTGAGGGAAAAGCCCCTAATCAGCTAAGCATTCACCAAGAAATTACAGGCGAACTTATGACTGCAATTATTATCTCCAGATCGACACAGGTTAACAGGGAAGCTTCGTTGAGTATTTTCTTATTTGCCCCATGAACGATTTCATGTAATGTCCCCCATCTAGCTCACTGCACCAGTAGACCAGGGTTAGCCTATAATTCAACTTCCGTAGGCTAATGGAGGTGTTTAGGAAGTCATTTCAGGGACTTACTATTTATAGTAAGTCATGAGCCGAGCAGTTACTATTTTTGGCAGGCCAGTTGTGGGGATCCTTGGCACAATATTCATGGTCTCGATATGACTAGAGCCTAAAACGATATAATATAAGTCAAATTAAATATTTAACTTATATTATTTTATGAGGCTTTGATATAACTTTAAGTTATAGAGTGTTTTATAAAGTGCAAGTTGTAACTTAAAGTTACATGCCTAGGGATGAGCGCCCCTCATGGAGTGATATGGGGTTGGATTATAATTTAAAATAAATAAAACAAATCCCTCTTGGGTGTTGAGGAAGGAGGCAAATAAAAGACCAAAAAAGAACTTCATTTGGTTATGCTATGTTTTATGAAAATTGCTCTCATATTGAGTTTGCCCGTGCATTGGGATTGAGCTTGGCTCTAGGGTTTTGAAGATTGATTTGCAGAGACGAAAACCTTTGCAGATTCGCCTTTCTTCCTGCATGAAAGATTGCATCAGGAGAGGGTTGGAGGAGCTTCATACAGGAGTTCCATTTGTGCATTTAGCGGACACATTGTGGAAGTTATTTGAGCAAGAAATGAAGACATTCAGAGGAGTTTGATGTTGCAACTTGTAGACAAGTTTTGGAGGACAGAAAAAGGCGTTTGTGACTGATTTTTTGCTGCAACAGTGCTATTTTGTGCAGGTCGTACCACCTCTAGCAAGCCGTACCTTGCATATTATTGAGTTTTTGAAGTTTAGTTCTGATTTTGGGCTACATTCCTTTGGCATTGAGGCTATTGATGACTGCAGATTGGTTGAGGAGGTTTTTGGAGTATTGATGAGTCATCTGCTGCTAATATTTCATTCCTAGAGGGTTGTACCATCAAGGACAAGTCGTGGGTCTCCTTGGTTGTTGTTCTTTCATTGTTGGTGGCATTTATCACTCCAAATCTTGGTTGTTCGAGTTGTATTTATTGTAGCAACTGGTTGTAATACAATATTCCTTCATTTCACGGAGTTGTGAGCATTTCATTGTGGCTTTGTTGCTGGTCTGGCTACAGCATCTGGACGAAGTTGTAAACCGTGATATGGGTATGTACTCATAATTCATATTTTGGCTAAATACAATCTGGGTTGGTATTATTTTGTTGATATCTATTCTAGTTTTTCTGGGTTTTCCATATATGTTGCATTTTCTATATCAATGTTGCAAAATCACACATGCAAAAACATGCAATAAAAACCTAAACTCAAAAATATCAAAAACACAAAAAAAATACATTCAGGGCAGACATATACAGAGGGGTGTATGTTACATTTCCATCCTTCTATTGTAGCTTTCATTAACAGAAACTAGATCGCATACAACACTCACACCAAACTGCTGCTATAAAATTATCAGAACTTTTCAAAAAACATCATACTCCATTGAGACTCCAATTCGATTCCTAAGGTGAAATCGACAGTGCACCAACTAGGACTGATATTTCACAGTCAAAACTAGTGAGATTGAGGTCAAAACCCCACAACAAGCTTGCTAAACAACACAGGCCTTCACAGACATTCAATAAGGTTCAAAATGCATGCACGAATCCCCACCAAACTGAGCGAATGCTTTCCTAAAATCCCCACGTCTAGCAAAAATAGTAAATGAATCCAGTCAGACCACCATCTGACACCACTCAGCGATGCTCAGCCAAAAAAGGTAAAAGAATCATATTCAATTTCCCACAGAAGAGTGCTCCCACTAACAGACCTAGAATAGGCATGCACAAAAAATGGGCCCACCAATTGCCTCAACGCCACTAGAGGCAGGAAACTGATTTTCTTTAAAAAGAATATAAATTTATCCTACTATATTTGGTCTTTTTAAATTCTCCTTTCCCTTAACAAATAGTTAGCTTTCGGAAAAATAATAAAAACTAACCAATTTCCAGTTTTTGATTATTGAAGAAAAAGGGAACATTACACTAAATCATAGCACATTCCTCAAATCAATCAAATCGTGAATTCTATTGGAATTAACTTGCCAAGAGCATGAAAGGGTCCACGTACCACTTCCAACTCCTAGCGCCAGAGCATGAAAGGGCTACGTCCTTCCAACTACTTGCAAGACACTTCCTCAAATTCAAAATTGATTGTTTGATGACATGGCTTAATTATGACTCTTGATTATGAATTGGCTTGATTATGACTGGGTTAGCGTATTTCATCGCGTTGTGGGATTGGATTTTGTAGTTTTGATGGTAGTTCTATTTATTGTCTGTTTAGTAGGGAAAAGAGGATGAGATGATGAGATGCATATGAGTACACTAGATCAAACCCTCCTGTCACTACAACATTCAAGGACAAAATTGAGCTAAGTCGCTACAAGATGGAAGAGGACTCAGCTACTAATTTTGTACTCTTATTTGCAGAGGAAAGATGTGATTCAACCAAGCCTTTTATCAAACCCTAGGCCAATCAATGCACTAAACCCTAGAATTTGGATAATCAGCTTATAATAGAGAAACAACAACAGCAAGTCAGGATCTGAAAGTACCAGGATGATTATTGAGATGTCCTAACCTGTCCCTCAGAAGCTGAAATGTTGGAAGACTCCGTGGCTAGCACCCGAGTCTAGAAAGTCCCGATCTCTGAAAGCTCAAAATTGGAAAAATGTCATAAATGATGCTCTGATACTGAATTCAGGGTTTGTTTTAGCTGCTGGACACTGGGGCTAGCGCCCAAGTCTGCTACAGTGGAATTTCCAAACTTTGTTTTCGGATCTTGAATCTTAATCCCTTAAGCAACCTCCCTATACCTTCACTTCTGTTATTCCTGCACTTGTAACCTGCACACAAGAAGAAAAGGGGTTTGGATGTTGTGGTGTTTAAGGACTTGCCTCAGTCAAATCTTGGGTTAGCATTCAAGTTTTCCCAACATCGTTGTTAGAGATAGAGCGTGTCCTTGCAAGACAGAGGCTAAAGATAATCCAAATGATGATGAAATGATTCAAACACAATGATAATGTTACTTTGGAGGTGAAGTCCTTAGGAGGATGAAGATTCTTCAACTCATAAGGATGTTGATGATGATTCCAAATCTACAACAAACACAATACTAACACAAATCTGCAACAATAATACAATGAATGCCTTGAATGCTCTTTTGCTCAATATCATAACCTTGCTATCATCAACTTCTAAGAAAATGAATTCAAGCACTTGTTTATATATGCTATCCCGTTAAACTTTTGCAAATTAATTGAAAGAGCCGACAAGAAAGGACCCGTTTAAAAGGCATATGCTGACATCCCTGAAATTTACCCCGACCAATCAAGGTGGACTTGGGCGTGAGCGCCAAGTCCCAAGGTGCCTTTTTGGTCGGGACCTAAGCATTAAATGGGCCCCAATTTCCCATTTGACATGGGTTTCGGGGGATTTCTCATCGGAATCAATATTTTTGCTTGTAGAGTGTAAACACGAGGACCTAGGAGCTAAACTAGGAGGTAAAAAGGCATGTGTCCACTTTTTACTCCATAACATTGTTATTGTATCTAGTGTTAAAATTTAAGGATAAATAGATGAGTAAAAGTTAGTAATCTAGCTCGAGAGTGTCTACGGGTTGAGAGTTGTGTTCAGTTGGGCTTCTTTCTATTTGTGGGATGTTATCTTGAGTTTGCACTAAAGGATGAATATTTTAGAAGGTTGCATTAGTCGTTGTGAATGTGTGTGGGGCATCACATGGAGATTCTCCACCATTTAGATGATAGAATTTGGAAGTTTGTTATAATAGGTTGATGACACATTTCATGTGGTTTCGAACTTTGTGTCATCTTATGGTCGACGTGGATCGTCTGGGCAACATGAAAATGCTATATATACTTGGTTGAGAATTGTTAGAAGGTAAGCGAAGAAGACATGGTATGGTAGAAGGTTAGAGTGGGAGTTTCAACAGTGAGGGTGAGGTCTAAGAGGTTGAGTAAAGGTAGGAGTATGATGCGAAGTTTAGTTTGAGGAAACAAATGGGGGATTAAGTGGATGCCATTATAGTAGAGTAGTGGTAGAATTTTGAAATTATATTGTACTTTTTATCATTATGCATCTTGTGGCAAGTTTTGGAAGTGGTGTTTCCGTAGTTTAGTGATTATGTAAGAGGGCCCATTGCAGCAAGTTATGTGGTTGTAAGCATGGTGATAATTGTGCAATCTTATGTTAATGGATAAATTGTGGTGTTTTATGTGAATTTCTATGTTTTGTGGTGATTTGTGTGTGTTTATGTCGCTAGTTGCATGGTCGGATAGTCCTTCATTGGACCCTCCTAACATGAATTCATCACAATAATAAATAGATTCAATAATAATAGTAGGGGCAGTTGGAGTTAGATAAAGTACGACTCCAAAGGTCATCCCATTATACAATTTCAACAATGTAGTGAATGGGGATACTTTGCAAGGGACTGTCACAGAAGCTAGAGCAAAACAATATTATTGTGTAAAGGTGTGGAGTCAAAGACCATGATGTTGGATGCTGAAACAAAAGGTGAGCATCAATATGATTAATGAAGAGAGAAACATTGAAGTATTAGTCGTCAGTAGAACCCAAGCCAAGAAGGCAATGTGTTTAGACCCACATATCAAAAGAGAGAAACTTGTCAAAGTACAAGCACAAGTGGAGAATGCCATGGCAAAGGAGCACCATTGCTCCAATAAACACGCAAGCATATTGACCAACAAGTTGGATTTAAACAAAAATATTGCACAAGAACTATAGACTGTTGTACCAATCAAAATGGTAGACTTACTACAAAGCATTCTGGGACATAGGGATGCAATTGCTACTATAGCAAAAGGGAGTGGTAGGATGGAATACGAAATGGTCTACATATCATTTAGAGGAGAATGAAGATCTAATAATGGAATCTCCAATATGCAGGGACTAGTTGATTGATCCCATGTTTTTGATAGTTAATATGGCAAAGAAGCTAGTGGTGATGCACATGAAGATACTTGCAATTAATCTCACTAATACAATCATTGATAGTGGGTTTGACATGAATATACTTCCAAAAGATACTTGGCAAAGCCTGGGTTAGTTGACAATTTGGATGTCAGCGTTCTAGTTGGTAGGAGCAAACCAACAAGGGATAGAAGTGCTTGGAGTTCTAATGAGGCAAAAGATAATCATTGTAACTCAAGCATTTCTACTTAACTTTGTTGTCATCATCACATTATAGAAGAAAGCATATGATGGATTGTTCGGTCAAGGTTGGTTGGTAATAGCCAAAGTTGACCATGATTGGAAAAAAATGTAATCTCAATTGAAAATGAAGGTTGAAAATATATAATTGATTTGAAGAATTAGGTAGTGAATGAGGAAGCAACTTCTTCAGATTCATTAGATTAGACTTCGAAGAAGAGTGAGCAAAGAAGCACAATTAGGGCCCCATGTAGTTGAATGTTAAAAGGAATCTTTGAATCGGTTTCATGTTCTGAAGACAAAATGAGCTCCCGTCATGGCTTGGTTCATTTGCAAATGAAGGACTATGACATATTTTCCCCAAACTGGAATTTTATTGAAACAACAAAAATTAATCAAGATAGATATGAACTTTGAATGTTCATGTGTGATAAACAATGCACATGGTTCAAAGTTCAAAGTTTATTCTTAAAGGTTGGAAGCTATTGACTAAATGGGCCCAATGAATATGTCTGAAATAAACTTGGTGGGCGATGATACAAGTAAAAATGTTAAAAGTTGTTTTTTTTTTATCTAGAGCCAATTAATACACGGGCTAAAAAATGTTGTAAGGGACTTACCCATATTTGCATAAATCAACAAGTTTTACAAAAGGTTTAGTATATTAATGAAGTTGAGCAAATAAGTACAATACGGAGCACACAAGATAAAAATAATAAAGGAAAAGAGATTTAGCAAAGGGTAGGAAAAAACAGAACAAAATTTCTCCATCATTTAGTTTTCAAAACATGCTTTTGCTGTATGAATCGATGATATCCCAATCTCTGTCGTATGCCCTTTGTATTACTATCTACTTCCGACCATACATCCTAAAAAGGATTCTAAGCACTTTGTGACTATTGTATGGCTTGTAGCTTCCATTGAACCTTTAATATACATCATGCAGTTTGTTGATTGTTGTATCGTACGCTCTTCATTTAAATATTTGACCATACAACTCTTGTTGGAATATCTACAATTGTATGCACTGTTGTAACAAACTACTTTGTCAAATCTTTTGGCATATGCCGTTATTTAGCATATTGTATGCCCTTTATGCACTCTACTTGTCATACAAGTTCTTACTTCTGTAGTACAATTTGAACACTTTGAATGTCCATCTATCAACATAATGTTTGGAAGACCAATCATCTGCTTTGAAATTGGTATCCCTACTTCTACAGTTCACCCTGCACCACAAAATCTCACCGTATGGTTCCTTGCAACCACATCAATAGTTGTACAGTTTTCTAGTTTTTCTACCACTTTATGATTTGATTGCCACCATGAGTGTGAATTCCACCATATGTTCAAGAATCCAATCACTTATGTATTGCAACATTTGTGGACCCCCATCATACGACATGAAGTATGACTTGAAGAGTTTGAACACCCTCCTATTATAGTTGCATAGTTTGCTAATTTTGTTGTAGATGTACATCCTATAGTTGTACACCCTTGTTTACTAGTGGTACGACCCTCTTCTGAAGTTGCATAGTTGTGGATAATATGGTGATAGATCCATCCAATAGTGCAACAGGTCGTTCATCTGATATGATAGTAATTTCCAAATGAAGAAGCTCTAGCAATGGCTATAACTACCTAAGTTATCTAGAGGAATTCATTAAGTTGTATGACCACTGGCGAGTACTTTCCTTGTATTGTGCATGACATTCTTGTTGTGATGATGATTAATGTGTAGTTACTAAGTTCTTTTTACTTCTAATTGAATAAATTGTTGTCAATTTCAAGCATGTTGCACTAGAAGCTCTGCATTCCATGGCTCTCCGTCCATATTTTGTCATGGAACATTCAGGTTATGATTCAATTGTCTTGATTGACTCAGCAAAACATCAACACATTGGTCCACTTTTCTCTCCAATGCAACTTAAAGTTTGGAAAAATTTCCCCGATATTACATATGTATTATTGCTCTCTACTTGTCCTTAGGAATTCCTTTTTTTTGCAAGGGGGTAAGGGGGGATGATTTGGATTGTATAAATTAAATTGTTATGTTTCGTTACCATGTTTGTACTCCACTATGTATTATTTACTTGTCAGCTTGTGGATAGATATCAAAAGTTGGTTGTGTTGGGTCCTGAAATCGTAGCCCACAATCCTAAAGTATTTTCTTACTTTCAAGGCTAGGGAATTGTCATCAAGAGAGTAAGACAAGGGCTCATCAATAGATTGTGGGTGATTAAAACCCAATTGTTGAGAGTGGGTATACTCTCCTTCACTTTGGGCTTAGCTAGACCTAGGAGGGTGTTCCTAGAGGTGTCTTTAACAAGGCATTTAACCAAATAAGATGAATCATAACTGAAACAACAACTATGCCCATTGCATGCTTGACCCCAATATTTGTCACAAGGCCAAAGACTAGCCAACCACCTGTAAAACCTCTTATTAAGCGGATAACTACAACCTTGCATATGTAACTACAATGACAACAACATTATATCCTCATAAGTGAATCCACTTAACATTTCATACACAAGTGTAAGGTATAGGCATGCATGACATGATTCTATAACAATCTAGATGTTTGAGGTCACTTAGAATGTTCCTAAGTTATGACACTAAATCATGAAAGCATGTAGAACCCTAATCTACTCCTAATCTACTAAGGATAGAAGAAAGGCTAAAATAAAAGATGTTTGGCCTCTTATCAATTAGATTGGTGCTTACTCCATTAGGTAACAAAGTCATGACCTGTGAGGAGGAAGGAGATACACCAACAAAACATAAATGAAACCAGATGTGCATATACATACAAATCAAAGGTGACACTTCATGCAAATGGACATACTTAATCATCCATCTCAGAACTGCAAGAACCCACATGAAGATACCATCATAAAATCTTTGCAATGCATTAGAAGATGTCACACATTCATCAAACCTTTGTTACATTCATACCAACAAATGTGGTAAGAGAGGATCCACAACTAGGTTTGAGCATCCTCCTAAATAATTACAAACAACTATGGATACGTACCATTTACATGCATTGTGTTTGTTGAATACCCTTCCTATGGTTTACAAAATATATCCCATCCCCTTACAGACCAAATTTGCATCACTTGATGCCCTAGAACTAGCTTGAGACAATTAAAGTCTATAAATTGGCTCGATGATGAACCCTTGTTACATCTTACAAACATGTATATATAGCATTTCAAATTCTTGCATTCTAGTCACCTTGTTAGGATTTTGATGTACCTCTACTATTCAAAGAATTCAATTTGAGCAAGCACACCAAATCCTTGGAAATTCTCTTTCATGTGCAAGGTGAGTTGGTGTGAGTGAAACATGTTTTTAGTTTGAAATGGACAACTTGGAACCCATGTATAGACTTTGGTAGCTAGGGTTTTCTCCCACTGCATTTATGGCGATCAATCCATCTTCATCATCCTTTGTTGAAATTTTCAAGTGGTCTTGTGCCCTTAGGATGACCAATGGCATTTGGGTGGGAGAAATACATTTGTATAGTTGTAGAGAGTCAAATCTGGCCATCAATGGCATTCTAGGAAGTAGTTGAGGCATTTGGAAAACTTGCGGGAATTTGGTGCAAAACTAGAAGCTAGAAGTGGACATTGAAACCATTTCAACACTTTTAAAGGTAATGAGAACCTTTGAATTCATTGACATTTTATTTGCTTCTATCTTGGCAGCACTTTCCTTATTATCTCAAGATCATTAATAATGTAGCTTGTTGGAGGTTTGGAGCCTGCTTAGAACTTTGTCAGCATTTTGAAGTGCTTCCGAAACTATTTTGGAAATTCAAGTGGTTTGAAAAACCATTGAAAGTGTCGATGGGGCCTTCTTTTAAAAAATGTTGAACCTTTGAGAAGTTGTGAGAACCGACCAAAACGTTGATGAAACCTTTCCTTTGAATCTTGTTAGTGGTTTCAAAGGTTTTGAGAACCCTTGAGAATACTGACAAAGCACTTATCCTTTTCTTCACTTTTTGGACTAGGGTCTTAAGGACTATTTAGAACCTTGTCAGAGGTTGTGGGGGTTATGAGAACCACCAATAATGTTGACACTTAAGAAGAGTGTCAAAACATGTTGGTGTTTTAGAAAGTTTCATGAACCATGAAAAGCGCCAATGACATGTATGAGGAGGTTTTTCACTAGTTTGAAGGGTTTCAAGAACCATGGGAAATGCCAACAAAGGATTTCAATGCACGATGAAAATGTGGAGATGGAAGGGAGAATGGGACTTCTAGAACTCTAGAAACGTGGAAGAAGTCCACTTGAAACCCACAAAATGTGATCTTTGAGTGCACTACGAAAATGCATAGTTCAACTGGACATCCAAACTTTAGGAAAAAGGTTGGGTGGAAGAAGTCCATTGAAAACATGTAAGTCTGCAAAGATCATGAAAAGAGGAAGAAAGTGGGGTGAAGAAGGAACAAGAAGTTTGTGGGGATGGAAGGGAGATCAAGACTTTTGGAGTTGGATGGAAGATGGAAGAAATCTATGGAAAGCCTGCACCTCCTCAAGATGGAGAAAGCACAGAAATAAAAGGAAGGAGGAAAAGTTTGCATAAAGGTAGAACTGGAAGGAACCTTTGGACTCTGGATGAAAGAGGTAGAAATCCACAAGTCCATCGAAAGTCTACAAGTCCATTGGAAAATAAAAATGAAAGAAGTGAATGGAAAAGAGGAAAAGCAGAAGAAGTCCACTAGTCCCTGGACACAAACACCCTTAGAAAAATTTGGGATTTTACAACTTGTGCAAATAACTAAAGTATAAGGAGGAATGAAGCACTACATCAAGCACACATTTTGATCAAGGGGCCCATTGAAGACTTCTCAAATTGATTATAAATGATGGGCAAAATAGGGCTAAGGCAACAATGGGGTATAGACTTAGGTAATTTTGTAAATTTTAATGCCTATGAAAATGAGCCCCAACATTGGCTCTAGTTGGAGACGTGTGCCTCTTGCAAGCATAGTGAGAATCCGGCTATTTTAGATAGGTAGAACAAAAGAGCATAATAAAATGAGGAACAAGGGAAAAAAGAAGCATAAAGAAGATATGTACACAAGACAACACACAACTTACAACCAATGACATAAGAGCACAAAGATATTTAAGAAGGTATAATTGTAAGCAAAATTTGAACAATTGCATGCCAGACTCTACAAAGGAGGTCCATGGCACAAGGCCATGGACAAACTACTAGATACCACTTACCTTTGTCAAAGACAAGCTGAATGAAGGAGCTTATCTCGCTCATACTCAAAGTGTACTCACCACCCAACTGCAACAAAAGACATTCCTTGCATGTGTGTAACAATTTGTGAACAATACCTGGGAAGTGAAAGCTAACTCCACCATCAAAGTTACTATTGCAAGGCAACCACAAATAGTAGGTGCATGACCCTAGCCATACCCCAATACCACACACCTCATGCATGTTCACACCGGCAAGAGAGGATTACTAAAAGCCAAGCCAACATCAATATACATGGATGGAAGCAGACATCCACCATCAATGGCCATAACACTACGTTAACTATTGACCTCTTCATGTGAACTAAAGCAAAAGGAGAACACCTCCAATTCACATGGCAAAGAAAAGTATACCTAATTGCCCTTCTGATTTGCACAAAGAAAGACTTCTTCCTGTAAGTCAAAAAGAAAAACTTCAAGCTCAGGCATACCCTCATGTAATGCTACATGTTGATTCTTTGACACACTTACACCTTGCTTCTCGTTCACATCCATGTCCCACACAAAGGACTCAACTTCCAATAAAACACCAACATCCTCAAGAGTTGGTGAACACCCAACATCAAAGTGAAAAGCTTCATAATCATTGGCATTTCCACCAAGCTCTTGATCATTAGGTTGGCATATGTCACTTTCACATGTGCTGATATACTTTTCAATATCTGAATCATAAGCATGATTCAAGCCACAATTCAAACCATCAACACAAAGATCAACATCTAAGACACTTCAAGTGAAGAACTAAGTTCTTCAAACTGTCCCTCTATTTCAAACCCATTTTGGCAACTTGTGTCTGTTACCTAAATTTCACTGTAGCTCATTCAGGTAGAGATTTGATTCAAAGCTTATAAGGTACATTTCATCTAGTCCTTAATGCATTACATTCAAGTGCATAAATAAAATAATTCAAGAGATTATGTTTATTAGTTTATTGCATTTATCCAAGTGCATGTAACATAAGAAGGATTTATCCAACATCTCTCTCAAAAAATAAATAATCTTTATTGAATGTAAAATGTTCATTATCTCACACAAGCCGTGAGGTTAACTTTCTTATTCAATGAAATAGAAGAACAATCTATACATGAATAAGTAAATATAAATAATGTGCATGTAAGGTTAGAGGCCAGTCATTGCTTGAGAATGACTGGTTCTGGTTCTGATGTGTTGTCCTGTCGCCCCGAGTTGTCTTTGTCCTTCCTAGTTTCATGTCGTCTCTAGTTCCTGCATCTGGCAAAAAATAGTGGTGTTAGAGCAATGCTCTAAGCAATTAATGGTCCCAAACCATACACGAACAAGATACCATGCATGTATAAACTGATCCTCAAATGCGTTAAACAAGAAATGTATACTTGGGATGTCCTAGAGAACAATCAAGTCATCAAAAACATCCAAAACATGCATTTATTTTCTAACAAGTTTACTTCATGTGCAGATACAAGTGTAATTATGTTTCTATTTGTTTCATCAGGTTACAGTATGAGTCGAGAAAATGTGGCTCCCACGAGGGTTGAGCCCAGCTCATAGTCCTTACAGAACATTTCATATGCAATATACAAATGCAAAAGCACAGCCCAAGGAGCATATTTAGAAAGTAGATCACAGCTGTCAAGAGCAATAATAGTCAGCAAGAAGGCAATCACATACACAGCTATGATAAAAATACTCATAAATGAAAAGAGAGAACTTGGACTATGCATAACAGCATTGGGACAGCAGTCCATCAGTTAGAACAGTGAGTTGCATACCCTAGCCAAAGAGACAATGAGCTTTAGCATCATTATTATGACTGTCAATAGTGCAATGAAAGTAAATGTATTTAACCATCAACGAGAATGTTAGAACTGTGAAAATGATAAGGATGCAACATTGTGAAGGTACAGCCATGTGACGGAGTTTATTGTTGCTTATGTTTTCATTCCCAAACTGTCACAATCATTAGTAGAGAACATGAATTTCCAAACACATATATAGTCATATGGAAGAGCAATAAGTGATGTCATAGCATATAATGGAACAGCAGTCCACAAAGGAACAACAGACTAACATAAGGTTGGGGCAGCAATCATGTGGTACAAAGAGCAGCAACATCCATAAAGGAACAACATACAAAGTACAGTTCATACATTCCGGGACAGTCATAGTCATGGATGTCACAAAGATACATTTCCAAGAGTTTAAAGTATGTCAAAAATGGTTGTAATAGTGTCATGGAGAGGAGATAGCAAGAACACTGGAAGGTATCTTATACAACTAGTGCTACATCAGATATCACATCAACTGGGTTCATCTCATAGTCGCAATAATATGCATGAAGCTGCGGAAGGCCTCATGAGGAGTCATAACTATAGCTGGTGCAAGAAGCTGCAAATCAAATGAAGAAGCTACAGTTATTTCTATGCTGCTATAGAACTGAAGTATAAGATCTAAAGCCACAGGAGCAATCATCAATAATGACAACTAGAAAGAGTTCAAATAATACAAGTATATGCTAAATGAAAAGTGGATCCACAGTTTTGAAAGCTACAGAACATGTTCAAGCTTGGTAAACAAGGGTTTAGTTTGTATAACCTTAATCTTTTTGCATTCCAATCATCAAAAGTTATAGCTATAGGAGTGATTTGCAAACTTACGCAATAACACAGAATGCCATGAGAGTTTCAGCAATACAGAAAAGGTATATGTACAAAATGAAAACTTGCTTTTAGAACCCAATGACAGATACATGGGAGTTATGGGTAATGCCAAAAGAACTCAAAGAACAAATAAGGAAAAAGTCACATGGATAGTTTGAAGTGCCATGCATTTGTGAACTATCATTAAGAGTGGCCACCTCTAAATTGTTAATGACTGTAGAAGTATGAGGACAACATTGGAATGATAGTGATGTATGTGACTAAGGGAGACTGTCATGGTCAACCAAGGAGCAGTTTAACTAGAAGATGCAACATTCGTCATAGCAGCCATGATGCAATAGAACAAAAT
Organism: Cunninghamia lanceolata; assembly: GCA_027924645.1. Lineage (NCBI taxonomy): Eukaryota > Viridiplantae > Streptophyta > Pinopsida > Cupressales > Cupressaceae > Cunninghamia > Cunninghamia lanceolata. Next base: position 63,601 of record BSBN01000871.1, on the reverse strand, counting down.
CTTGACAACAGTCATACCTGTGGCAGCTAGTAGAGTCGAAACCCACATTGTAGTACACAAAGATCAAAACACAGAGAAATGGTGCAGTTGCATTATGGTTTGAGTTAGTTAGATGGCATCAAATTCAATCAATGCAGCCCCGAAAGTTACCACATGTGATTGGAATTGTTGCACTATTAGGAGGATTAGAGAGTGATCTAAGTATTTGGGAAAAGAAAATATGATGGCTACTGTTTGTAAGTCTCATAAAGAGGTGGAACAGCTTGAAACACGCAATCTTGCAGGAAAACTAATTCTATCTTCTGGCATTCACAATATAGCAAATAGACAAAATAGGCATATTGATGGCAGGTTCTGTCATATGCCTTGAGGACATAAGGTGTTATTTGGGGGCTATCAAGTCTGATGATCCACAGAACCAGTGATAGAAAGAGATGAAATACATTGAGGGTTTTGAACCTTTGTTTTATTTCAAAAATGCCTTATTCTTGCAGAAATAAACCAGAATAAGTGTTAGTTTCATGGCTGTTTAGTACAGACGTGAGGGTTTTTGATTTTCTTAAAACCATAACTTTAAAATTAGAAAAGAGAGAACCCACTGTGTGCCAAAGAGATTAATAGGGTTTTCGCGCCATTTTTTAGCTTTATCAGCTATTCTTTTCCATAGCCGAAGGTAGTTAGAAACCCTAATGAAAAATAAACTCGTCTTTCATTATTTTGATAGTAGAAATCACATTCAGCGAAAAATCACATGCACAGACAGAGGAATGATTGAACAAAAATGAAAGATCTTCATGGGTCGAGCTGGAAAGTAAAGAATAGTTGCAGATATAACAAAAATACAGATTTTCCAAGTTCAAAATGCCCACAGAACCCTCCAAATCGCGGCCTTTGGCAGCAAGATGTAAAGTGAAAATCACATAAAATGAAGTTTTTCAAGCCTCATGCTAAAGCCAGTGATGAAAATGCAGATTTTCCAGTTTGTAATGCACAGAGACGTTTCTTTTTGCAAGTTTTCCAAGTTTTTGTCATAGCTAGAGCTCATTTTGAGCCAAGAATGCAGATGTAAAGGAAAAATCGAAGGTTTTTTGTAACTCATTTTAAGGAAATACTCAAATTTTCTTCAAATCATGCCACAACAAAGCATATACGGTAGGTAATCTCAGAAAATACAGAGAGATCATCAATGTAGAAGGAAAAAATCTAAAGTTTTTAACTCATTTCAAACAAAATACCCAGAAATGCTCAAGTCGCGCCTCTGGCAGCGAAATGCAAGAGAAAATCCCAAACAAACAAAGAGCAATATACAACAAAAACGAGTTACCTCTCTTTTTCTACCATTTGTTGTGCCAAATCACAGTTTTCTTCCCTCATCCGACTCTCATGGTGGCCTCAAATAGTGAAAAAATAATGCAGATGTTCACGGCCAGGCAAAAAACCAGAAGATACATCAAAAGCCAGTCAGAATTGCAGCCTTGGAGGCCCAAAATCGACAAAGAAGGGGTCAAAACCTCAGAGAATACAAAATACCTTGCATCTTGCACAAAAAATTGGCCTGGAAGCTCTCAGAATTGACCAGAAACTATGGAGTTTTTCCTCTACAAACCCCAATCATGGCGGCGTGACAGCGAGAGGAGGAAGGTAAAATGAAATGCAAATGATATTTTTTAGGTTTTTTCTTCCTTTTGGGCCGATTCGACCTATTTGCATTTGAGTTTTTTTACTTTTGTATTAAACAAAATCATTGATATCTATTTGGGACGTGGTCAAGACTTATGAAAGTCTTAAAACTCATCATAATGCAATAGGGGCCATGAGGCATGTTTTTTCCTGCCTTTAGTTATTTTCCAAAGTCAAATAAACACTATAAAAGCATAGGGTTGAGTGCTATCTTGCTAGGCATGTCTCATTTTTAGATGCATATGGAGCGATAAGGTGATGCCTAAATACATAGTATTGCAATTACATGTGCATGGAAGCTTGTAGGCACTGTAATGTGTAGGGAGGCATAAGGGTCATTTTTAAAATGTATTGCAAAAAGACAATATTAGGCATGACAAGATATGTATGCATGTAGGAATGGTTAGAGATTGTAAGGTATTATGACAAGTTATGAGACACTTTGATATAGCCTTGTAACACGTGATATGATGCAAGTATGTGGAGTCGTTAATTTTTGCCTAGGAGCTATGAAGGTATTGTTTTGTCGTTTTTGCATAATCTAGAAATAGATTAAACGTTGTAAACGAAGGATAAAGTAATAAGTTATGAATTACTTTATCATTTGTAATAAAAATGCAAAAGGGTAATATTAGGGAGATTTATCACACATGGCAAAGTAAGTCTCGTCGATTACTTTGTCATTTTTTCACGACATTTAATTTGTCCCTAAACTATGCAAAATCGGGAAATTAAATGTTATGTTCTAAATGTCATTATTTTCTGCATAGGTTTGTAATAAATCTGGAATGTAAAACATTAACTAAGTGGTGTAATTATAAACCTCTTAGTTAATGTTAAATAAATGCATAAATAATGTGTATTTATGTCATTTATTGTCCAAAATATCAGACATTTATGATGCTGCAGGGGAGGTTGACAAACAGAGAGAAGAGTTATTGCACAAATTATACTTATTTCAGTGGCTTTTAAAGGCATATTATGGAGCTTTTATGGTGGGTGATGACATGCCTTGACTATTTCTGCATTGGAAACCCATTTTGGAGGACTTTAGGCAGATATTTTGGGGACATTTATGAGATGCACGAAAATGGAGGTAGCTCATCCTTATCTCATTGCAGTTGTTTGGAGAGTATATAGTCATTCATTTGACTCTTTGTAGGGAGTTCTTTTTCATGCAATTTTTGAAGTTAGTGATTTTTGGCAATCCTTACTCAGCCTGAGCATGTTTTTGTAACCCTTTTGGCATATGAAATACAAAGAACACTTTGGATACCATTGATAGTCAAATTTTGCCTTCTTATTTTTGCAGTATTGGGTATTATCAAGTGTTTGATCAGGTCATTTGTGAGATATTTTTGTTTCCTTGTGACTTTGTCTTATGTTTCAATACATTTTCTGCAAAAAGTGTGTTTATGCAGGTTGCAAACTGTGTTTGAGAGTGTTATAAGACTTTTTAAACTGTGATGTTAGCTTCCTTTTAAAGAGTTTAATGCATTTAGGCCTCTTTGTGAAGTGTTTTTGCAAACATACAGTAATAGGTTGTGCAGGTTTAGTTTCTATTGTCTGTGGCCAAGTGTATGCAAATCTGAGTTTCATTAACCATATCAAGTTTGGTGAATCACCCTTATTTTCACATTTTCCAGTTTTGACTTTCATTTTCAAAAGCATTCATTTTCCCTTTTCCTCTGCAAATCTAGTAGATTCTAGGTGATAACCAGCTAAGAAGCCGGCCTTCTTCGGAGGTTCTTTCCATCACAGGTGACCCACAGACCTAGAAAGATCCCATGTTTCTCCAGATTGCCAAGTTCTACAACTCAGCAAGGGTGCAAATCTGAGAGACTACAGTTTTTGGCACGCCTGGTGGGACTGTGGAATTAGAAACAGTTCAAATACTACATTTTATTGCTGGTTTCGATGTGCAGCTAGTGATTTTTAGACTTGTAAGAGGTTAAAATATGCATATCTGGCGACTCTGAACTTTGGTTTAGCAAAATCAGTGTATTTCTGCTTATGAAAAGGATACAAACCAGAAGCAGTTCTTTGTCTTTTGAGTATTTGCAATTATCCCCACCTAGGAGAAGAGGGATAATAGCTGAGAAACCTAAGAAAACTTGTGTCTATTCTAGGGGAGCCAAATCTACTCCTCCTGCTATTGGAACTCATATTGTTCCAAGAATCCCAGTTACAATGATTCCTGGAGCCAAAAATCAGCCATTTGTTGCATTTAACCAAAGCAACCCACTGAATTTAGCTCAACATGACAATATTCCTGTAGCTGCCTTGCAAAATTTACCATATTTTAATGGTGAAGATCAGACTACTCCGGCTGAACACATAAAGGATGTTGCAAACCTGTGTGATGTCTGTCATGTGACACAAGAGAATGTTGCAATCAGGTTGTTAGCAGCTTCCCTCAAAGGGAAGGCTTTGCAGTGGTTCAAAAGCCTGCCAGTGAACTCCATAGATTCATGGGATCATTTGGGAGAGGAGTTGTGCAGCTTCTTTGAAGACAAATCAGACCATCTATCATTGGTGGAACAGTTGTCTACGATTAAGAGGGCTCCTCACGAGGTTATGTCAGACTTCAACCACCCTTTCCAGAAGACGTGGGATAGAATCCCACCAACGGTAAGACCTACTGCTGATCATGCTTTCTTATATTATTTGAGAGCTTTGAACAACGATATTTCTGTTATGGTTCAATCTATGGGAGGAGATTCCTTACCACAAGCTTATGCTATAGCCATAAGAGCTGAGAACAGCCTCATATAGGCTGGTAAAATTGCCCCTAGGCCTCCTTTGCCAATATTCCCTGCTATTCAGCCGCCAATGCCAATGCATGTGCCTCATATAGCTATTATACCCGCAGCACCAGTGTTACCAGCACCTAATACTCAACCCAATAACCAAGAAAATGTTGTCCAAACTCAATCTTTTGAGTTATAGGAGATTAAAGGACTGTTACAATCTTTTGGTAATGAGATAGTGAACCTCAAGAGGCAGCAAGGTCAAAATTTCAGACCTTATCGGCTCGCATTTCAATCTAATTACCAGCAAAATCAGCCAAATAGGCCACCTTATCAGCCCAATAATCAAGGTCCAAGGCAAGCCTTTAACTCTAGGCCCTATTAGGCCTACAATTCAAACATTGCTAGTTCCTTGAACGAGATTGTACCCACGCAAAACAATTTGGCTCAAGACTGACTGGTGCTTTCCTTGTAACCAACCCCATAATTAAAATACCTGTGCTAATGGGGTGATTAACCAAGCTCTGATGGTTCAAAACAGTCCAGCAGTGCAGTCTAATGTACCTGTAGAACCTCCTATTCTACAACAAGAACAGGTACATGAGATGACACTCTCAAACTGGCAAGGAGAGGAATTCTGTGGTATGAACCAAGTTGGTTCTTCAGTTGCAGCCAATACACGCAGCAAGAAAAGGGCCATTGACGAAGGGCAGTAGTCTGGTAAGGTTCAAACTCATGAGCATCAAGTGCCAAATGTGGATCAAGGTGTTTCTAACCCATCAAATGCTGAGAAAATTCAAGTTATATCAAAAGGTCAGCCTTTGGTAGGCAAGGAGCAGCGTAATCCACCAGTTCAGCTAGCTTGTACTCAAGGTGACGTGGCTGCCCCCAAAAGCCAACTTAAATCAGGTACATGTGCTTTCAATATCCTTGAGCATATGAAAAAAGTGAATGTATCCATGTCTATGTGGGATTCCCTAAGTATCCCTGGCCAAAAAGACTTGCTTCAATCAACCTTATCAAATTTAAAACTGTCTCAAGAGTCTGATATAGATAAGTCTAAGGTTGTTTAGACAAATAACATTGGAAAAAAATGCAGAACAAGCAGCTTCAGAGGTCAAACCCCCACCATTATACGTGTCTTTGATCATAGGGGATCATTTAGTCCATAACTGCATGATTGACTCAGGTGCTAGCAATTCCGTTATGCCCAAACAGATTGTGGACAAGTTAGGAATTGAATATGAACCATTAGAGAAGGGAGTTGTTCAGCTGGATGGAACTGCTATTAATACAATGGGTGTCATAAAGGGACTGAGTTTAGCTCTACATGCCTGTCCAAATTTCTCTATCTCGCAGGACATATATGTCATTGAATTACCCCCTTATTTTGCCATTTGTTTGTCAAGGGATTTTACTGCAAAGATAGGAGGTTACATGTCCTCGGATTGGTCTCATATGCTGCTTAGAACGAAGTATGGCACTAAGGTGACTATCAAGTCGGAACCCATTGCCAAAGACCATATTGAACCTTACACTCCACGTCCCATCAATGCCAACTTGGTTGCAAATGAACAAGAGGATCAACCCACTGTCCAAGAAGGCAGTACGCAGATTGAAGGTATGCCAGAAGTTCTTCTTGATGAATGGGCAGATCAGACTCAAGTGGTTGATCCGTGTGAGCACTTAGAAGAGGCTGGTTTGGGTGTGTATATGATGTACGAGGCTGATTCATTTCTGCCTAACATTGAAAAAAGTGCAGAACAGCAAGATGGGCAGCAAGATAATGAGGTTTGGGAGCTGTTTTTTGATGGCTCAAGGAGTAAAATGGGTGTCGGTGGTAGATGCATGCTTGTTTCCCCGAAGGGTGAGAGGTACTATTTAGCTTTTAGATTTCGTTTCAGCTGCACTAACAACGTGGCTGAATACAAAGCTCTTATTCAAGGTTTGGAATGGGCAAGACAAAAAGGTATTGGCTGTCTAAAAGTTTATGGGGATAGCGAATTGGTTGTAAATCAGGTGAGAAAACTTAATATTACAAAAAATGATCTGCTTAAGTCTTACAAGCATAGAGTATGGGACCTCTTGGAGGGATTTGATGCATTCAATTTGATACCCATACCTAGAAATCAGAATAAACATGCTGATAGGCTGGCTGCTGTAGGGGCTGAATATGACATTTCCAAGGAGATTAGTAGTGACAAGACTAATCAGCATATTAAAATTATTGTTAGGCTTGCTATGCCAGATAATAACACATTGGCAGGTGTTTGATAGTGATCAGCAGATTGTAAACTTCTTGAGAGAGGAAGCTAAATTCTCTCATGTTAACCAAGAGAAACTATGTCACCAGTACGGTGACCAAATCATTCAGCTAAAGAATAACAAGATGCCAAAGGGTTTGGTCACCTTAGAGTCCATTTTTAGCACTGAAGATAAAGCTACAAAACCCAAGGCTAGCTTACAAGTTCAACAAGACCACTATGAAGAGTTTGAGATCTTCAAAGGTAAGCTCCTTAAACTAGGCAAGGTATGTATAGCAAAAGAAAAACATACATTTATTCAACTTTTTCAAGAATTTAGTGACATTTTTGCATGGGAGTATAGTGATTTAAAAGGATTTGATCCCCAGCTTGCTCAACATACTATTGAACTTGAGCCTGATGCCAAGCCTGTTAGGCAGAAACAGAGGCCATTGAATCCCAAATTAGAGCCTCTTATGAAAAAAGTACTGAACAAGCTAATTGAGAGTAGCATAATATTTCCTATTAAGCACACCTCATGGGTCCAACCTTGTGCCGGTTAGAAAGAAAAATGGGGAGATAAGGCTATGTGTAGACTTTCGTGACTTGAATAGAGCTTCCTTGAAAGACCGTCATCCTTTGCCTTCCATGGAGCAGATACTCCAAGTAGTCTCAAGATCAGAGAGGTTTTCCTTGCTAGACGGTTATTCCAGTTACAATCAGATATTAGTAAGAGAGGAAGACCAGTATAAAACAACCTTCACTACAAAATGGGGGACTATGGCTTACAAGAAGATGCCTTTCGGTTTGTCCAATGCTGGAGCAACCTTTCAAAAGGCTATGGATATGGCCTTTCAAGGCCTAATGTACAAAACTGTCCTAGTCTACCTTGATGACATTACTATTTTCTCCAAAGAAGCCAAGGATCATCTAAATCACTTAAGGCAGATTTTTGAGAGATGTAGGGAGTTTGGGATATCACTTAATCCCAAAAAGTGTGTGTTTGCTGTCCATGAGGGCAGATTGCTTGGTTACGTGGTGTCAAAACAAGGCATCACCATTGACCTTGAAGGAATAAGTGCAATTTTGGCTCTCCCCTTACCAGCACACAAGAAAGGCCTACAGAGTTTCATTGGTAGGATCAACTTCGTTAGGAGGTTTATCCCTGATATTGCTGATTTGTTAAATCCACTAACTTCTCTGTTGAGAAAGAACGTGTCTTTCAGCTGGACTAGAGAAGGAAAATGAAGTTTTGAGCTTATTAAAGAGGCATTGGCAGTTGCACCTACACTTCTAAATCCTATTTTTGCTAAAGACTTCACTTTGTATGCTTATGGTAATGTTGATTCTGTTTCTGCTATGTTGGTACAGAAAAATGAGCTAGAAATGGAGCAGCCTTTAGTTTTTTTCAGTCAAGCATTGAAAGATTATGAGCTAAGGTACACCTTCGTCGAGAAACATGTGCTTGTTGTTATAAGGAGTTTGAAGAAATTTAAACACATGTTGTCAAGTAATAAGATTAATCTAATGGTTGCTCATCCGAGCGTGAAGGAATTTTTGCTAAGTAAGGATCTCAGTGAGAAGAGAGCTGGTTGGGTGACTAAGGTCATGGAATATGATGTGGACATTAAGGTTACCAAGCTGGTCAGGGGAAAAGGGTTGTGTGAACAACTTGCTGATAGTGTTATCAGCAAAGAGGAACATGAACAGGAGGCTGTTCTATCATTACAAGATCAAGAGCAAGCAGTTGTTTTAGTTCCTGTTACTGATTGGGTGCAAGAAATGGTTCATTTCCTGTAGATCGGTGAGTGTCCTCAGAGCTTGGATAGAGCCAAACAAAGGTATTTTAGATTGCAGTCCATACCTTATGTTCTCATTTATGGCTTGCTTTTTAGAAAATATTTCAATGGAGTATTGCTGAGATGTATTGAACCTAACCAAGATGAAAAGGTGTTGCATGAATTTCATGAGGGGTCAGCTGGAGGCCATTTTTCACCTAGAGCAACAGTTCTTAAGGTGATAAAAGGTGACTATTATTGGCCTAGTTTGTTTAAGGATGCACACTTATGGGTCAGAAAGTGCAAGGAATGTGCTCTGTTTGCCGGAAAAAAATCTTTGCAGCCAGTTCAGGTTGAACAGCCCTTTATGAGGTGGGGATTAGACTTTATTGGGGTTATAAACCCTTCATTAAGTGCTGGCCATAAGTGGGTTCTTACAGCCACTGATTATTTCACTAAGTGGACTGAAGCAGTCACACTCAAAGAGGCCAATGAGTCTGTTCTAAATTTTTATGAAGAGTTGGTTATCAGATTTGGAGTCCCTGAGTCCATTATTTCAAACAATGCCCTTGCCTTTGTTGGTTCCAGAATCTTTGATTGGGCTGTAAGAAATGGTATTTATCTCAATACATCCTCCAATTACTATCCGCAAGGCAATGGCCAAGCAGAATCCACCAATAAGAACTTGATCAAAATTATCAAGAAGACCATGGAGGGTAACCAGAGAGCCTGGCATACACAGTTAAAGTCAACATTATGGGCTCACAGAATTACTACAAAACAGTCAATAGGGCATTCACCTTTCATGTTGGTGTATGGCAAGGAAGCAAGGCTTCCTATCACACTTGAGTTACCAGCACTTGATTTGATAAATCAGCTGGACATGCTAGAAGAAGGTCCTATGACAGTAAGGCTAGCTCAACTAATTGAGCTTGAAGAACCAGAAATGATGCCATGAGAAATATAGAGCATCATCAAGCTCAAATGAAAAGGTCATTTGACAAAAGAGCATCTCCAAAAACATTCCAGGAGGGTGACAGTGCTGAAATGGGATGTGTTGAAAAGCAAACCTGGGAAGCACTCTAAGTTCAATGCTTTTTGGAGTGGGCCCTAAATTGTTTCAGAATGCAAACAACATAATGCTTTCCAGCTGTCTAGGCTGGATGGTGACATCGAGCCAATCCCAGTCAATGGGATTCACCTCAAGCATTGCTTCTGAGGTAGGATCTTTCATGTTTGTACATATTTCATGAAGTTTTTGTTGTTAAACAAGTGTTGCTGCACAATAGATTAGATGCAGATTTCATTTCTCTAAGTGTGTTTCTGCACAATTGTTAGTTTTCCTGGGTCTGGTTATGTGTGAGGATGAAACTACTGTAATGTACTACAGCTGTATGTGTAGACAACCATCATATGAAATAGTGAATACATGTATTCACTATCACACATCATACCTGTCCCCCTCATAGAGCTGTAATAAATCGCAGCAGTTTTCTAAGGAGGTGTTCTTGTTGATTTTACCCATCTAACCCATCAAATAGATGCATATCATTAGTAACAGTGATTTTTGTTGGTTCACTGTCACCAACCATACCCATGCACTTGATGAATTAGAAGAGATGGCAGTCTCAAGTAAGTTGCAGCAATGGAAAGAAGTGTTTTTGTCAAGTATGAGTGACTCTGTGCCCAATGGATAAGCTTCAGGCGACTAGACTAATGTTTAGCAGGCAAACATATAGCAGATGTCGCCAAAAATGTTACCTAAATTTCACTGCAGCTCATTCAGGTAGAGTTTTGATTCAAAGCTTATAAGGTATATTTCATCTAGTCCTTCATGCATTACATTCAAGTGCATAAATGAAATAATTCAAGAGATTATGTTTATTAGTTTACTGCATTTATCCAAGTGCATGTAACATAAGAAGGATTTATCCAAAATCTTTTCCAAAAAATAAATAATCTTTATTAAATGTAAAATGTTCATTATCTCACACAAGCCGTGAGGTTAACTTTCTTATTCAATGAAATAGAAGAACAATCTATACATGAATAAGTAAATATAAATAATGTGCATGTAAGGTTAGAGGCCAGTCATTGCCTGAGAATGATTGGTTCTGGTCCTGGTGTGTTGTCCTATCCACCCGAGTTGCCTTTGTCCTTCCTAGTTTCATGTTGTCTTTGGTTCCTACATCTGGCAAAAAATAGTGGCGTTAGAGCAATGCTCTAAGCAATGAATGGTCCCAAACCATACATGAACAAGATACCATGCATGTATAAACTAATCCTCAAATGCATTAAACAAGAAATGTATACCTGGGATGTCCTAGAAAACAATCAAGTCATCAAACACATCTAAAACATGCATTTATTTTCTACCAAGTTTACTTCATGTGCAAATACAGGTGTAATTATGTTTCTATTTGTTTCATCAGGTTACATTATGAGTGGAGGAAATGTGGCTCCCACGAGGGTTGAGCCCAGCTCATAGTCCTTACAGAACATTTCATATGTGATATACAAATGCAAAAGCATAGCCCAAGGGGCATATTCAGAAAGCAGATCACGTCTGTCAAGAGCAATAACAGTCAAGAAGAAGGCAATCACATACACAGCCATGATAAAAACAATCATAAATGAAAAGAGAGAACTTGGACTATGCATAACAGCATTAGGCCAGCAATCCATCAGTTAGAACAGTGAGTTGCATACCCTAGCCAAAGAGACAATGAGCTTTAGCATCTTTATCATGATTGTCAATAGTGCAATGAAAGTAAATGTATTTAACCATCAACGACAATGTTAGAACTGTGAAAATGCTAAGGATGTAGCATTGTGAAGGTACAGCCATGTGACGGAGTTTATTGTTGCTTATGTTTTCATTCTCAAACTGTCATGATCATTAGTAGAGAACATGAATTTCCAAACACATATACAGTCATATGGAACAGCAATAAGTGTTGTCATAGCATATAATGGAACAACAATCCACAAAGGAATAGCAGACTAACATAAGGTTGGGACAGCAATCATGTGGTACAAAGGAGCAGCAACATCCATAAAGGAACAGCATAAAAAGTACAGTCCATACATTCCGGGACAGTCATAGTCATGGATGTCACAAAGATACATTTCCAAGAGTTTAAAGTATGTCAAAAATGGTTGTAATAGTGTCATGGAGAGGAGATAGCAAGAACATTGGAAGGTATCTTATACAACTGGTGCTACATCAGATATCACATCAAGAGGATTCATCGCATAGTCTCAATAATATGCATGAAGCTGAGGAAGGCCTCATGAGGAGTCATAACTATAGCTGGTGCAAGAAGCTACAAATCAAATGAAGAAGCTACAGTTATTTCTATGCTGCTATAGAACTGAAGTATAAGATCTAAAGCCACAGGAGCAATCATCAATAATGACAACTAGAAAGAGTTCAAATGATACAAGTATATGCTAAATGAAAAGTGGATCCACAGTTTTGAAAGCTACAGAACATGTTCAAGCTTGGTAAACAAGGGTTTAGTTTGTATAACCTTAGTCTTTTTGCATTCCAATCATGAAAAGTTATAGCTACAGGAGTGATTTGCAAACTTACGCAATAACATAGAATGCCATGAGAGTTTCAGCAATACAGAAAAGGTATATGTACAAAATGAAAACTTGCTTTTAGAACCCAATGACAGATACATGGGAGTTATGGGTAATGCCAAAAGAACTCAAAGAACAAATAACGAAAAAGTCACATGGAGAGTTTGAAGTGCCATGCATTTGTGAACTGTCATTAAGAGTAGCCACCTCTAAATTGTTAATGACTGTAGCAATTAAGAGACAAATGATGCCTGTAGAAGTATGAGGACAACATTGGAATGATAGTGATGTATGTGACTAAGGGAGACTGTCATGGTCAACCAAGGAGCAGTTTAACTAGAAGATGCAACATTCGTCATAGCAGCCATGATGCAATAGAACAGAATCTTGACAACAGTCATACCTGTGGCAGCTAGTAGAGTCGAAACCCACATTGTAGTACACAGAGATCAAAACACAGGGAAATAGTGTAGTTGCATTATGGTTTGAGTTAGCTAGATGGCATCAACTTCAGTCAATGCAGCCCCCAAAGTTACCAGATGTGATTGAAATTGTTGCACTATTAGGAGGATTAGAGAGTGATCTAAGTATTTGGGAAAAGAAAATATGATGTCTACTGTCTGTAAGTCTCATAAAGAGGTGGAACAACTTGAAACATGTGGAACAGCTTGAAACACGCAATCTTGCAGGAAAACTAATTCTATCTTCTGGCATTCACAATATAGCAAATAGACAAAATAAGCATATTGATAGCAGGTTCTGTGTCATATGCCTTGAGGACATAAGGTGTTATTTGGGGGCTATCAAGTCTGATGATCCACAGAACCAGTGACAGAAGGAGATGAAATACATTGAGGGTTTTGATATAGGAACCTTTGTTTTATTTCAAAAATACCTTATTCTTGCAGAAATAAACCAGAATAAGTGTTAGTTTCATGGTTGTTCAGTACAGAGGTGAGGGTTTTTGATTTTCTTAAAACCATAACTTTAAAATCAGAAAAGAGAGAACCCACTGTGTGCCAGAGAGAGTAATAGGGTTTTCACGCCATTTTTTAGCTTTATTAGCTATTCTTTTCCATAGCCGAAGGTAGTTAGAAACCCTGATGAAAAATAAACTCTTGTCTTTCATTATTTTGACAATAGAAATCACATTCAGCGAAAAATCACATGCACAGACAGAGGAATGATTGAACAAGAAATGAAAGATCTTCATGGGTCGAGCTGGAAAAGTAAAGAACAGTTGCAGATATAATGAAAATATAGATTTTCCAAGTTCAAAATGCTCACAGAACCCTCCAAGTCGCAGCTTCTGGTAGCAAGATGTAAAGTGAAAATTACAGAAAATGATGTTTTTCAAGCCTCATGCTACAGCCAGTGATGAAAATGCAGATTTTCCAATTTGTAATGCACAGAGATGTTTCTTTTTGCAAGTTTTCCAAGTTTTTGTCATGATTGGAGCTCATTTTGAGCCAAGAATGCAGATGTAAAGGAAAAATCAAAGGTTTTTTGTAACTCATTTTAAGGAAATACTCAGATTTTCTTCAAATCATGCCACAACAGAGCATATATGGTAGGTAATCTCAAAAAATACAGAGAGATCATCAGTGTAGAAGGAAAAAATCTAAAGTTTTTAACTCATTTCAAACAAAATACCCAGAAATGCTCAAGTCGCGCCTCTGGCAGCGAAATGCAAGAAAAATCCCAAACAAACGAAGAGCAATATACAACAAAAACAAGTTACCTCTCTTTTTCTGCCATTTGCTATGCCAAATCACAGTTTTCTTCCCTCAAACGACTCTCATGGTGGCCTCAAACAGTGAAAAAATAATGCAGATGTTCACGGCCAGGGAAAAAACTAGAAGATACATCAAAAGCCAGTCAGAATTGCGGCATTGGAGGCCCAAAATCAACAAAGAAGGGGTCAAAACCTCATAGAATACAAAATACCTTGCATCTTGCACAGAAAATCGGCCTGGAAGCTCTCAGAATCGACCAAAAACTATGGAGTTTTTCCTCTACAAACCCCAGTCATGGTGGCACGGCAGCGAGAGGAGGAAGGTAAAATGAAATGCAAATGATATTTTTTAGGTTTTTTCTTCCTTTTGGGCCGATTCGACCTATTTGCATTTGAGTTTTTTTACTTTTGTATTAAACAAAATCATTGATATCTATTTGGGACGTGGTCAAGACTTATGAAAGTCTTAAAACTCATCATAATGCAATAGGGGCCATGAGGCATGTTTTTTCCTGCCTTTAGTTATTTTCCAAAGTCAAATAAACACTATAAAATTATAGGGTTGAGTGCTATCTTGCTAGGCATGTCTCATTTTTAGATGCATATGGAGCGATAAGGTGATGCCTAAATACATAGTATTGCAATTACATGTGCATGGAAGCTTGTAGGCATTGTAATGTGTAGGGAGGCATAAGGGTCATTTTTAAAATGTATTGCAAAAAGACAATATTAGGCATGACAAGATATGTATGCATGTAGGAATGGTTAGAGATTGTAAGGTATTTTGACAAGCTATGAGACACTTTGATATAGCCTTGTAACATGTGATATGATGCAAGTATGTGGAGTCGTTAATTTTTGCCTAGGAGCTATGAAGGTATTGTTTTGTCGTTTTTGTATAATCTAGAAATAGATTAAACGTTGTAAACGAAGGATAAAGTAATAAGTTATGAATTACTTTTTGTAATAAAAATGCAAAAGGGTAATATTAGGCAGATTTATCACACATGGCAAAGTAAGTCTCATCGATTACTTTGTCGTTCTTTCACGACATTTAATTTGTCCCTAAACTATGCAAAATCGGAAAATTAAATGTTATGTTTTAAATGTCATTATTTTCTGCATAGGTTTGTAATAAATCTGGAATGTAAAACATTAACTAAGTGGTGTAATTATAAACCTTAGTCAATGTTAAATAAATGCAGAAATAATGTGTATTTGTCATTTATTGTGCAAAATATCAGACATTTATGATGCTGCAGGGGAGGTTGACAAATAGGGAGATGAGTTATTGCACAACTTTGACTTATTTCAGTGGCCTTTAAAGGCATTTTCTGGAGTTTTTATGGTGGGTGATGACATGCCTTGACTATTTCTGCATTGGAAACCCATTTTGGAGGACTTTAGGCAGATATTTTGGGGACATTTATGAGATGCACAAAAATGGAGGTGGCTCATCCTTATCTCATTGCAGCTGTTTGGAGAGTATATAGTCATTCATTTGACTCTTTGTAGGGAGTTCTTTTTCATGCAATTTTTGGAGTTAGTGATTTTCTGCAATCCTTACTCAGCCTGAGCATGTTTTTGTAACTCTTTTGGCATATGAAATATAGAGAACACTTTGGATACCATTGATAGTCAGATCTTGTCTTCTTATTTTTGCAGTATTGGGTATTATCAAGTGTTTGATCAGGTCATTTGTGAGGTATTTTTGTTTCCTTGTGACTTTGTCTTATGTTTCAATACCTTTTCTGTAAAAAGTGTGTTTATGCAGGTTGCAATTTTAAAGTGGTATAAGGCTTTTTAAACTATGAAGTTAGCTTCCTTTTAAAGAATTTAATGCATTTAAACCTCTTTGTGAAGTGTTTTTGCAAACATACAGTAATAGGTTGTGCAGGTTTAGTTTTTGTTGTCTGTGGCCAAGTGTATGCAAATCTAAGTTTCATTAACCATATCAAGTTTGGTGAATCACCCTTATTTTCACATTTTTCAGTTTTGACTTTAATTTTCAAAAGCATTCCTTTGCCTTTTTCCTCTGCAAATCTAGTAGATTCTAGGTGATAACCAGCTAGGAAGTTGGCCTTCTCCAGAGGTTCTTTCCATCACAAGTGACCCATAGACCTGAAAAGATCCCATGTTTCTCCAGATTGCCAAGTTCTACAACTCAGCAAGGGTGCAAATCTGAGAGACTACAGTGTCATATTCACTATTGAAATTAGACTGATGACACCTTACCTTTTCTTCCTCATTCATTTTAACAACATTTCCTTGTGGCCCACTTGAAACACAATTAGCATGGGGGAGACAAAAAATCTTGCACTAAAGAAATAGGATCTGATATGTGTCCACATGATCACCATCTTTGCAATTGTCAAGGGCAAGGCCGTCAAATTGAATTTCAATGTCTACACTATCATTTATCTCAACAATCTCATCACTACGTGCATGCACATCTTTGTCATTTTCATGCAAACAAACATGTGCAAAAAGGTCAACATTAGGAGCCTCATCATCATCCAATGTAACAAGGAAAGGCAACACATCAAACAAGGAAGTAGCCTCTTGTTCATCTTTTATATCATATCCATGTACACAATCATCATATTTGGTTTTATGAACTAATTCATCTGGTTGTGTACTTATACACACATTCTTCTTTGTCCATCAAGTTACCACAAAGTGGAAAACTGCATACCTCAACTTCAAGTTGGGAGTTAATTGGTATAACATCATTATCATTCCCAAAGGATTAGCCACCCAACTAAAGGTAATTGCATATACTATCTACATCCTCTACACAACTATCATGTTACTGCATCACAAATTTTTGCCCTCTCAAGTACACCCTTAGCTTGATTTGATGTTGTAGTCATATTACTATGACATGCATCATCATCCCCTGCCTCACAAGCCACACTGACAAATGTTGCATCCATCTCATTGCTACTCATAACAACCAAATCATCACCAACAATATTAGCATTTGAGGACAACAATTTCATCATGTAGTCATTCCTCATTCTTTCAAGGGAGTCAAGGCATTCGTAAGCTTGTTGCAGGCTTGTAAGCTTCAAGTCCTTCTACACTAAACTCAAACCAACCTCATAGGCTTCAAAGAACATGCCAATACAAACAAGCATATCAAGTCTGGAAACATTTGGGACTCTGAAAACAACAAACCTATGGCTAATGTCCTCACTAGATTCTCCCTCTTGCCTTTTAATATTTACCAATTCCTAAACAAGAGCAACATAGTCTAGACTGCTTGCATACTTCTCATCAAAGGCAACCACAAGGTCCTTCCTAGAAGAAAAGTAATGTTCTAGAAAACCTTCAAGCCATCTCCTTGACATCCCACGTAGAGACCTAACAAAGAATCTCATCCACATGCCTTCATCTTTAAACTGAAAATTGTCCATAAACTTTGAGAATGCATCAACATGTGTGTCCCCTTCAAAAATATCACACCCATCAAATCTAGGAGTCTAGTTGAAGACCTTGGTTTTCATGTTTTGCATTTCATAGTCAACCCAAAAGAGGTCTAGCTATTTGTAGGTGGTGTCAAGAGGAATGGTGGGGATTGAACAATTTGACCTTTTGTGGTAGCAGGATGAGCATAGGATTGCAACCTAAACTCAAACAATTTGATTTGGTTCTCAATTTCTTTATGCTTCCTAATGAGCTCATTTTTCTTATGTTGAGATGCTTGTAGGTCCATATATGTGTTTGGATAAGATGCATGAGTACTTGAATTGCATGAATAAGCATCATTAGAGGATTCTAGGTCATGTTCTTCATCTAGTATCGAGGGATTGAAATATAATAAGGTGCATACAAAGGAGAAACCCTAGAGTTATCATTATTAAGCCAAAAAGTCATGACTAGAGCATTATATCATGCAAGGTAGGAAATTGAGGTCTTATAACCATGTGTTTCTTTATCATTAAAGAAACTCTATCTCGAGAAAGAGGAAGAAAATTCTTGTGCACCTTTGTTGCCAACTACTACAAGCTTGAGATGTGTTCTCAAAGCACCAATAACAAATATGCAACAGCAACAATATATTTGAATCTTGACAGTAGAGTCACCACCTCTTTCAAAATAGGAAGATCCTTGGAGCAAATGGAACTCCCAAGGTAACAAATTGATCTGGGTTCAACTCACCAACAAAGTATTCATTTCATTCAAAATTCATAATTTCATCTCCCCGAAAATGATGTTATTTTGTTGGTGCATGTTGATAGGCTAGCAATTCACCACACAAACAAAACCTGCTTCAATGGCTATGTTGCCAAAGTCTTTAAGATAAGAACTAGATTAACACATCCCTAGCAATGATGTCATTCTGTTGGTGCAAGTTGATGGGATACTAACACTACACACAAAAAAACACACCCAACAACTACTGCAAACTTCATCGAACAAGATTCGTTATCCTCAACAATAACATCATTATGTTGGTGCAAGTTGACAGGGTGCCAACTGCACAAAAATAAATAGAAACACCTTCAAGTTGTAGGGGCCTTCAAAACAACAGCAAAATTAACAAATCCTTGACAATGGTGCCATTTTGTTGGGTCCTGAAATCACAACCCACAATCCTAGAGTATTTTCTTACTTTCAAGGCCAAGGAACTATCGTTAAGAGGGTAAGACAAGGGTTCATCAACAGATGATGGGCGGTTAAAGGACAATTGTCAAGAGTGAGTATACTCTCCTTCGCTTCGGGCTCATCTAGACTTGGGAAGGTGTTCCTCAAGGTGTCCTTAACAAGGCATTTAATTGATTAAGATGAATCATGATTGAAACACCAATAGTTATACCCATTGCACACTTGACCCCAATATTTGTCACTAGGCCAAAGACTAGACAACCGCTTGTAAAACCTCTTATTAAGCTAATAACTACAACCTTGCATATGCACCTACAAATGATAGAAACATTATATCCTCACAAGTGAATCCACTTAACATCTCATACACAAATGTAAGGTATATGCATGCATGACATGATTCTATAACAATTTAGATGTTTGAGGTCACTTAGAATGTTCCCTAAGTTACAACACTAAATCATGAAAGCATGTAGAACTCTAATACACTCCTAATCTACTAAGGACAAAAGAAAGGTTAAAATAAAAGATGTTTGGCCTCTTATCAATTAGATCGATGCCTACTCCATTGGGCAACAGAGTCATGACCTCCAAGGAGGAAGGAGATACACCAACAAAGCATAAATGGAACTAGATGTGCATATACATACAAATTAAAGGTGACACTTCATGCAAATGGACATACTTAATGTTACATCTCAGAACTGCAAGAACCCACATGGAACAAAGTAGGGACCATCACAAAAGTTATGTAATGCATTAGAAGTTGTTACACATTCATCAAATCTCTATTACATTCATACCAACAAATATGGCAAGAGAGGATCCACAATTAGGTTCGAGCATCCTCATAAATAATTACAAAATTCCATGGAGACATGTCATTTACATGCATTATGTTTGTTGAATACCCTTCCTATGATTTATAAAATATATCCCCCTCCCTTACAATTGAGACTTGCATCACTTGATGCCCTAGAACTAGCTTGAGACACTTACAGTCCAGAAATTGGCTCAAGGAACAACCCTTGTCACATCTTACAAACATCTATATATAACATTTCAAATTCTTGCATTCTAGTCACTCATTAGGATTTTTATGTACCTCCGCTAGTCAAAGCATTCCATTCAAGCAAGTACACTAAATCCTTAGAAATTTGCATTGAGACGAGTGCAAGGCAAGCTGGTGTGAGTGAAACATATTTTTTGTTTGAAATGGATGGCCTAGAACCCACACATAGACTTTGGCAGCTAGGGGTTGTCACCCATTGTATTCATGGCAATCAATCCATCTTCATCATCCTCTGTTGAAATTTGCAAGTGGACTCACGCCCTTGAGATGAGCAATGGTATTTGTGCAAGAGAAATGCATTTGTACGGTTACATAGAATCAAATTTGGCCATCAATGGCATTCTAGGAAGTGGTCGAGGCATTTGGGAAACTTTTAGGAATTCGGTACATAATTGGAAGCCAGAAGTGGACATTGAAACTATGTTGACACTTTTAAAGGTTATGAGAACCTTTGAATTCGCCGATGTTCTTTTTTCTTGTATCTTGGTGACAATTTCCTTATTATCTAAAACTCATCAATAATGTAACTTTTCGGAGGTTTGGAGGTTGCTAAAAACTTTGTTAGTGTTTTGAGGTACTTCCAGAACTGTGTCAAAGGTTCAAGTGGTTATGAAAACCATTGAAAGTGCCGATGGGACCTTCTTTTAAAACCTATTAAGCCTTTGAGAAGTTGTGAGAACCAACAAAAACATGATGAAACCTTTCCTTTGAATCTTATCAATGGTTTCAAAGGCTTTGAGAACCATTGCCCGAATGTTGACAAAGCACTTATCTTTTGCTTCACTTTTTAGACTAGGGTCTTAAGGACTATTTAAAACTTGTTGGGGGTTTCGAGGGTTATGAGAACCACTAATAATGCCAACACTTAAGAAGAGTGTCAAAACCCGTCGGTGGTTTAGAAAGTTTCATGAACCATGAAAAGTGTCGACAACATGTATGAGGAGTGTTGTCAACAATTTGAAGGGTTTCAAGAACCACAAGAAATGCCCATAAAGGCTTTGAATGCACAATGAAAATGCTGAGATGGAAGGGAGAATGAGACTTCTAGAACTCTGGAAAAGTGTAAGATGTCCACTTGAAACCCTGAAACTTGCAAAATGTGTTCTTTGAGTACACTATGAAAATGCACAAGTTCAACCAAACATCTGGACTTCGGGCAAAAGGTCCAGTGGAAGAAGTCCACCAAAAACTTACAAGTCTGTGAAGATCATGAAAAGGGGAAGAAAGAAAAGTGAAGAAAGAACAAGAAATTTGCGAGGATGGAAGGGAGATTTAGACTTCTAGAGTTGGTAGGAAGATAGAAGAAATCCACGGAAAGCACACAACTCTACAAGATGGAGAAAATAGGGAAATGAAAAGGAGGAAAAGTTTGCGAAAAGGCGGAGCTAGAAGGAACCTCCAAACTTTGGACGAAAGAGGCAGAAATCTGAAAGTTTGTTGAAAGTCTGCAAGTTTGTAGGAAAATAGAAATGAAACAAGTGAATGGAAAAGAGGAAAAGTTGAAGAAGTCCACTAGTCCTTGGAAAGTTTGCAAATTTGCAAAAAACTAGAAAATGGACACAAACAACTTTATACTTAGGATTTTACAACTTGGGAAAATAATTGAAGTATAAGGGGGAACCAAGCACTACGTTAAGCACACATTTTGATCAAGAGGGCCCATTGAAGACTTCTCAAATCAATTATAAATGATGGGCAAAATAGGGCTAAGGCAACAAAGGGGCACAGATTTAGGTAATTTTACAAATTTTGACACCTATGAAAATGAGTCCCAACAGGTTGTAAGTGGTTGTTGACAATTGTGTTATATTCAGCAATTGCGAGACACTTTAAATAGTCTTCTTACTGTCAAGGAAGAAAGACTAATTATATATGTGATCCTTGGTCTACATTTGGATTGTACAAGCACAACCCTAAAATAAAGTATTCATTGATTTCGTCAACAATTATCTAGTATGTACTGTTATATTTCATTTATATTGCAATTGGCAATGTAGTTTTTGACAGTAAATAAATAGCAACTAGCTTCATCACCAAGCTGTCATGTCCCCATATCGATGATTTGTAATTAAATCAATTATGTACGATTCGTACAAATTGAAGATTAAGTATATAATATATATTATATATAAATAATACAATTATTAATATAAATATTAATAATTAAATATTATTATGGTTATAAATATGAATAAATATTATATTATAAATATATATATATGAATATATGATATCAATATTATTAATAAACATCAAGAGACATGATAAAGCAACGATTGTCTTATTGTAAGGCTGCGATCCACCTTATGAAACCCATTAGAAATAAAAGAAAGATAAATTATAAATGGTGGGCCAGACTTGTCTTAGAAAATGCAGATGTGATAATAACTGAAGAAACCCATAAACCAATCGATGCCTAAACTCATTCTTAATGAAATTGCTAAGGAGCAATTAAAATATAGTCAGCAACGGTTGGTAATATAAATAAGTCAAATGCTTATGTGAAAGGGGGGATTAACAATAATTCTAACCATCCAATAAGACAAAGTCCATTAAGCAACCAAACTAATAAAAGGAATGAATATCATTAAAGGCAGCGAATTTGAAGGGTGTGATCTGTATTAAGAGCCACGGCCATTAAGGTATTTTAGAAAGTATAAAAGTTCATAAAGAGGAATCAATCCAGGGGGGACAAGCAAGAAACAACTCATGAATTATCCTTAATCTCATCTCTCCGATTCATATTCAATTAGCAGCGATCCCTCATCAATAGTTAAAAGAAAGCATTTCAAATATAAATCAAAGGAAGTTATATCCAATCCATATACCATTGAAGAAGCTAATCTAAACATTGATCAACACTGATAAATAAACAAAGCATCGAATAGAATCAGCAACAGAAAGGGACTTCTATTGTCATCAACATCCATAACTACATTCAGTCAGCACAGCAAATACATATATTGATTGGATCAGCCAAAGCATTATATCATCCAATATTAATAAGAAGCAATCATTCATATCAGGTACATCCCTTAATGAATATCTTATCAATAGTAATTTCTAATGCAGAATTTAAGATGAATCATAACAGCTAAATAATGATCAATTAAATACATATAAATAGAACAATTGCATGGCAATAAATGCATAGAGAAGGAAAGATAAAATGAATGGTTAGGAATATGCATGGAATCATCTATTAATTATCATAGAACAGTCATAGAGTAAAAGGCTAATGCAAAGTAAGATGTATCATTTAATAAACAAGTATAGAATCGATTTTTATTAAAGGAATAAGTTATCATAGAATAAGTACATAGGACAAATTGAGATATATGATGAAATGTTATAATTCTAGTAGACATGAAAATGCTCATGAATAGCCTAAAAATGATCAAGGCATAAGAATGTTTATATGAGGAATAATATTCCTATAGGGCAGCAATTTGAAAGAATTGCCAAGTAGTGAGAATGACAATCGATGAGATAGTAATGATAAGTTAATAAGATATGATTTATAGTTCCATGATATACTCGGAATAGAGCTCCTAGACTCATCCTCTAACCTCTCTATCACCCTACGAGTATGGTGGTGAGTTAAGGAAGGGCGGTATAATGGACCTAGGCGACCCTCAACTGGATGAAGAACACCGCATGTAGTGTGAAGTCCCTTGAGCCAAGAAGCGAGGAACACCGCATGTAGTGTGAAGCTCTTGGGCCTAAGGTTATAAAATGCATAATTATTATAAATGTGCCCAACAGTAGGTGACCCTCAACTGGACAAGGAATGCCGCATGTAGCATGAAGTCTCTTGAGCCAAATGGTGAAGTACACCGCGTGTAGTGTGAAGCCTTTGGGCCTTCGTGTGGGATGACTACACTGGTGCCTTAACATAACCATATGAGGTGGGCGACTAGGTTATCGATAAGTCTAGGTGATGTCTCTCCTGAGGTATATCATGGGAAAACTATATGTGAAAGAAATGTGATTGTGAAAAAACATTTATGTAATGAATTTAATATGGATTATGAATATAAGGATACTAACCTTAAGTGGAAATGTGGAAAGTATATGAACTTTAATATTGATATTAACAAGTGATTATTAACCCTAATAGTAATATGTTGATATTATAAGTTGGATTGATTACTAATGTTCTCTTTTACAAGTTGAAATTGTGTGCAAGATTGAGAAAATTTTGACTTGCTAGAAGGGGACATTACACAAGCCTTGTTTGCCACAACAAGGTCATTTTAATCATAGAAATTCTAATATTTGTATTTAATTTCATTATTACTAGGGTAATGGAGCTTATCCTCTTCCTAATACTAGATTGGGCCTTTTAATGTTCCATGATTAGCAAATCATAAAGATACTATGCAACCTTTAGGAATCTCTTGGTGCAAGGACTCGTGGTTGATGCCAATATCAACCTTAATCATTTTGACCCTTAAATTATGGTATTGAATACTAGTTTGCTAAAGAACATAGCTTCAAAAACATACATTGGTCAAGATCACTCTCTTTCCAAATATGACAAGAGTAGGTTTTATTATTTTCAACCTTCAATTTTTAATGACCATTCTAGGATGTTATAACCCAAATTTGAGATTTATTTTTACCCACTTTCAGCCTCCTCTTGAGACAGTAAAAGAGTTTCAAAAAACTTACTTTCCTTTTTAGCTATAGGAAATCATTTATTTTATTGTGTCAAATGAAATGATGAGATCAGATATATAAAATTTTAATTAGTATTTGTACTTGCCATTCATTATTCCTAACACACCATTGTCTAGCCTATCAAATAAGATATTAATATTTTATATAGTGTAAATATGTATAAGGTTATACTGTAACTATTTTCCCTAGCTCAATTATACAATAAATAGCTTTCATTACTTCATTAGTCATATAGTTGATTGGTAATATAGTAAAAAACATTTTAATCCTAAACACCACTATTTTTTTTTTTTGATGAAAATGCAACTATCTATTAAAATATGAAAACACCTTCACAAAAAAATAAGCAAGTGGTAAAAAGGCACACCCCGAGAGTCAAATGGGCCAAGCCCAGAAAGTTCTAGATCAAAGTATCAAAGGGTATACACAACCAATATAAAATCACCACTAAATTACAATAGCCCTCTAATAGTTGCCTAACTAGTGGGAATTAATGCCTTAAGCGGGGTCTAGAAGTTAGACATAAAGCATCGATATAGATGATAAAATGCAATTGTTTTTAGACATGTTTAGAAAATGAAAATGTGTGAACATAAATTTAAAAATTTAACTTATAGGAGTTTTATCGGCATAAAATAAAATGCACTTTACATGTTTATAATTTGAACACGTTCTTCCTAGATAATTTTTATAATATTTATTTTATGATATTTTATTTTTTGGTTGCAAGTTAAGTGGGTTTGATCTAGGGAAACTCCATGGTCAAGCGTGCTTGAGTCAAAGTAGTACTAGGATGGGTGACCTCTTGAGAAATCCCAATGCTTCACCTCTGTGAGCATCACCTAGATGCAATGAGTGCTAAGTGGACCATTCATTCACATGAGAGATGGGTTCATGTGAACAACTACTCATGAAATATGGGTCATGTGTTTAACTAAAAAATGACGCAGTTAAACTCAAATAAAATATCATAATTTGACATGCTTCGGAAATACCTCCTACTTATCAATATTTATTTTATTGGGAAATGGTTCACATTTGATATCTTTGAATTGCCTTTTTCTTCCCTAAAAAGCAATTATTCTCATGGTGCTAATGTCCCAAGTTCAAGTATGATGTGTTTACTTAGAAAAAATGTATGGTGTATTTTTATTGCAAACTTTAAGAAAATGAAATCTCTATCCTCTACTATGTTTAACATTTATGTATTAACATAAGATTATGCATTGTGCAAAATTTAATAGATCATTTGGAGAATATTTTTAATAAGAATTTAAAATATTTTTAATAAATTATTAAATTCTTTTAAAGAGTTCTAAGAACACTTTAATTTTACAACTATATTTCTTTAATTAATTAAAATCTTTTTCCAAAAAATATTTAGTATTAGTTTGGTATTGGTTTAAATTTTTTTAAGATTTTAATTTTATTAGAAATTCATTACTTATTTAAAGTATTGGAAAATAATAATATTTCTAATTATATATTAAAATAAGTGAAGAGAATAAAAATATATTAAAATAATTAACAAAATAAATTGTGGTGTGTTTCAATACTATTATTTTCACGAGAAGATTTTTCTGTGGAGGAATCTAAAGATTTATTCTTGTTTCTACATTCACATGCCCTAGGATTTTTTACTATACCTTAGACTTGGAGTTATCTTTCTTTTTATCCCTTTTAGACCCTCATTTTTTCTTGGTCCTTCCCCAAACATATGCAGGGCATCCTTCAAGCCATCATTCATGGATTTTCTTCTCATCTCCTCTAAAAGCAAAGTAGCAATTAGACTATCCATTTTGATCTCTACACCACCACCACTAATGGCAACAGTTAAGTTTTCCCAAGATTTGAGTAAAGAACAAAGTAATAAGGTGCATTTATCTTCTTCCAATTTAACATCTATATAAACTAACTAACTCAAAATTAAATTAAAAGCATTTAAATGATTTGCAATCGAATCGCCATTTTTCATGTTTAAAGAGTATAATTGTCTTTTGAGATACAATTTATTTGTTAGACTTTTAGTTTGATAAATATAACCTATCATCTTTCATAACTTGTATCTAGTTGTCTCCTTTGAGACATTCAAAGGACATAGTCCACAAGACACAACCGAATGGTTTCTCGTGCCTTGTCAAAATTTAACCAATCCTCATCAAATATTGCAAATGACTTTGTATCTTTCTCAACAAATTTTCACTGATATTTTTCTTCTAGGAGAGCTTCCATCTTTTAACTTCCTCAACTTGTATCCAGTGCCATTAAATTTTTCAATCTTTATACGAGAGGTAGAGGCCATGGTTTCCAATCCTTCACAGATCTACAAAAACCCACGTAAAATGAAAACTCTCATTGCAGCAAGAAACTTTCAACACTTCCAAAAAGACGCCCCCCTTGGTACAAAACCAAGCTCTAATGCCAAATGTTGTTAAACAAGGTGAAAAAAGTTTGCAATGAAAACTTTTAAAAGTAATGCAAATTTGAAACTAATCTCTTAATAGTGGATTACCCATTATAGATTAAATGTGGAAGCATAAATCAACAATATCAATAAAATCAATAAACCATAATAAAACACATAACATTAGATTTATGTGGAGAAACCCTTTCGATAAAAAAACTCCACCATCAAAGAGAGCACAAATAATTAATTAATCTTCAACAAGCATTTACATATGAAACACTCTTTCTTTCTCAATCTGACACTATTTCGGTAGCACTTGTGTACCTGTAAAATAACATAATGGAACTACTATCTCATGCCTCCAATTTATAAAGAAATAGGAGAGAAATACAACCAAAGGTTTCCCAAAATAATGTACCATCAAATCATGGTAAACTGCAAAAAATTTCACTTCCAAAATGAAGAGGCTCTTCTAAAAATAGTAAAAGTAACTCCCAATGAACCATGAATAGCAAAAATAGCCTCCATGCTAATAATAGACAAAGGTTCCATGGGGTGGAGAGTGCAAGCCAAGGGGCTTCCTACAATATTTCAAAGGGTGCTATTGATAATTTTTTAGAATTTTCACAAGTAGGTGGTCCCATTGATTTTGTGCAGTGGACAAGCTTAAAACTTTAAGCTTTGAAATTTTAGAAAGCTAGTAGAAAGCTAGTGGTCTCATGATTTTTTTGAGCAAAAAGAAATGCTAAAAAATGCTTAAAATAGATAAATTGTCCTTAAATTTATTGGTGGAAATTAAAAACTATAGGTGAATGACACATGGAAGTAAAATCTTCTAAGTTCGTGGAGGAAATTTTTAACCCCACCCTAAAGACACCCCTTAAAAATCTAAAACATTATTTTCTTGGATAAGATTCTAATTTAACCTCTAACAAATCACAAACAATTCTTGAAGTAGGTGCCATGAAACAGCGTCCTAAATCAGAAATGACATGGATATACAAGTTTCGCCATTACTATAATGTGTGAGGAATTTGCAGGTCCAATAAAACCAATTCCACATAACCCATAAGGAGAAAATGATGCAACAAATAACCATAATGCAAAGATCAAATGACAAACAAGAAATAACACAAGATATACCCTGGGAAAACCCTCCAAAGGGAAAAATTCAGCCTCCAAAAGCATCCATACTCATATGTAATATTCAGTAAAAGATATTACAATACATTCCATGAGTCTCTATGAATACCTCTGAACCATCAAGCACCTCCAATACATCCTCCATGTGTCCAAACATGAATCCACACATCTCATGCCATGCTTCACAATATGCACTTGCAGGAGAGAGCTCAATACAATGACAACCTCTCACAAACCTCTCGTCCACCAACAATGAATTAGCCAACCTCAAATAATAACATTGTGTTTGCTTTTATAATTCAAGCTCACACAAATACAATGAGAAAATCATTAGTCTCAAAACCATGGGTAACACAAAACCATTGACCCCCCATTTAATTATTAGTACTACATTTTTTCCCAACAATTAAATAATACAAATAAATAATTAATTACTCTGTGTCCCACACACATAAACAATTAACCCAATGTTACAACTTATACAAGTGGTGTTCAAATAAATAATACAATATTATGCAAGGTGTACAACACCTATTTCCCAACATACTCCCACTTGTATACATTGCATAAGGGTCAATCAATGAAATACATCACAATAGGCAAACATAAAATCACATGAATCTCCAACGTGCTCTCGTGCTCCATCAAGATACCTGCAATAAAATCAAAGTGACCACCATCTCAAGCAAGAACTCCTCTCATCCTCCAATGTGCCACCTATGAAAGAAAAGGAACATGCCAAGGTGAAGATGCACCAATCCAAAGAACACAAGCATCAAATCTAAGTGATAACAAAAAGGCTCCAAGTTGTTGTCAAAGGTAAAAACCCCACATGACTGGAAATAGCACCCACAACATATGCTAATACATCCAACCATCCATACCTCATATGTATCAACAACATCAATAAACTTATGCCAACAACATATCCAACCCATATATCGCAATCACAAACTCCATGCATAAAACCTGTCAATGAAGAACACATACATCTAGGAACTCCCACTTCATGGGTAATGTCAAATCTGAAAATAGATCAAAGGCATATCAAGTTTACCAATCAACACTCAAACCAAGGTGTGGCTAATCAACAAGCTAATGTAGTATCAAGAACAATCACAATGATCCACACATGCAAGATAAATTGCTACGTACTCTCTCACAACATGTCACCATAACTCTCCCAAGTCCAACTATATGAACATGATCCTCCAGGAAGTAACCATAAGACAAAGAGAGAAACCCTGTATATCATAATGTCCTTCTGTTGATGTGTTTTCCTTACACATGCAACGCAGAATAAAATACTCACGTACTCTATCCTCTCTTGAACAAAATCACTCAAATGTTAAACCAGGTGATAAAATGAGTAGATTCTAAGGTTCTCTTATATTAGTTCTTTGATTTTGCAATTTTGGATAGCTTAGTGGTAATGATGTGATATATGTTGTTCTCACAAAGGGACTTACATAAATGTTCAACAATTAAGAAATTTGTTCTCTCGGACAAAAGGTGATATTGCCTCTTCAAAGGCTCTACAACTTTATAGCTTATGATATGGTAATGAAGTGCTTGATCTTAATCCTAACAAAGTCTATGAAAAAAGTGCAAAAGAGAAAAGGGTTTAGGGAACTCTAATCAAAATGCAAGCAATTATCATCAATTCATTGAAATCTCAACCACACACAAAGGTGATGCAATCTTCTAAGGAAAACGAAAAGGTTTTCAAATTACTTATGCGTATGAACTTCCACAAGCATGAAAGGTGAATGACATAGGATAATCAAAGTTAGGCTTTGATTAAGTTCAGACTAACCATGCACTACAACTTGCCATCGACAAATCATAAATGGTATGAACACATAAGGATTTCAATCATGAATTAACAATAACAACTTCCATAAACATAAAACAAATTTGCTAAAAAATAATCTAAGTTAAAATTATACTATGAGTGAACACTCAGAAACCATGCAACCAACTAAAACAACACAAGGTCACCATGAAAAGCTCAACAATGAACTTGCATTTATTCCAGCAGAGTTTTGGCAACAATTTCTCAAAGTCTTCCCTCGCAAATGAGAGGAGAGGGGGGCTTTTATAGCCTCCAAATTACAATCAAGGGTCATAAATCATTTGAGGGATCAATGGTTCATAGTTAGACAACAATGCAAGGTAGGTACAACAATTGCCCATAATAAATGCTAAATACATGAGAAGAGGATATGTGTATCATAGCCCAAGAGGAGGAAAATCAAGAATAATGTTGACTAGACTCCCACTACGGAAGCCTCTAGAAGATGTCGCTCTTATCCTTCCCTTTTAGAGAAGATGCATTGAATCTAGACACTACCTCAACAATCCCCTGCATTGGTACACTTGGCAAACTTTGGATGGTGCCTTTGATGATTGCCAACTCACTTGTGCTTGTGGCAAGAGTCTCTTCCCAATCCACCATCAATGATCGAAGCGCACCCATGGAAGCGGAAAGTGCATGTGTATCTTCTAGGTGTTCCTCCAAGATGGCGTTAGTGCTCCTAAAGTAGCAGGCGTGCATCCTTTCTCTTAACTCTATCGTATCCACATCCCCTTTATGGTCGAATATCTTCTCAATTGACATGAAGACCCTATCATAGATATCTTGGAGTATACCTCTTGCGTGAGCGGCTTCACTTTCAATCCCCTCCAAAAGCCTATCCCTTACATTCAAAGTGCAATACCAAAGGGAGTAATCATATGCGGAACCAGGTTCAATTACTTGGCCATCTACTAAAGCTTGCCTCGGAGTCTCCATCAAGATCTTCAATTGCGGCATGGTCTCCTCCTTGACAACTTTGAATTCAGAGCATGCACTGTAAATGGCTTGGACTCTATCAAGGAGTGAGGCGACCCTCCCATGTGCTTGTACTACTTCCTCAATAAACTTGTTTGCCTTGTCTTTATAGTTTTCTATCCATGCCTTCATTGCTTGAAATGTTGTTCTCATATCCTCCAGACTTGCACTTGACTTGCTTGAAAGTAAAGCGCACGGTGTAGGAATTCTTTCTTCTTGATGAATAGGATCCATTAAATGCTGAATGTAGCTCTTCAATTCCTTATTTTCCCTTTTTAATCGATCCTTCTTTTATTGTTCTCTATCCAATCTCTCCTTGATGACCTTGACTGAACTCTCAAGCTCTTCTACTTCCAGCTTCTTGGTGGTTTGCCCCAAGTCGAATGTCATCACGTCATAATCTTCAGGACCAATTTCATCTATTGTCTTATCCACCTTCGAAATTGCAACTTGCACCTTTCTTGAGCCCGAATCTTTCCTAGTGATCTTGGATAACTTCTTCACCTTCTTTTCTTCCTTTTTCTCAATCCTCTTCAAGAAGTCCTCCGAACTATCCATAGGATCGCTTTCCATTACAGGTTTCTTCTATATGGCTTCTCTCAACCATTTAGGGAATGAGGATAGGTCTTCACTAGGCTCTTCATGTTCTTGAACCTCTTGCTGCGTGGGCAACATCCCTTCACCAATCTCCTCCTGTAGGGGCCCCATGCCTTGGTCCTCTAAGTTGTCTTCAATCATGATCATCTCCGGCTCCCTTGGAGGACTAGAAGGAACTATTTCAATTTGATGCGTATGATGGGTAGACTCCAAAGACTCATTGATGCTCTTATGATGTTGTGCCTTGGGAGTTACTTGGTCGTCCTTCCTTATTTCATCTCCTGCCATTGATGTCACATTTTGACCCATGAAGAAATCAACTTCACGCATTGAAGAAGTACCGGCTGAAGGTGTGCTAGTCTTGCTCTTCTTTTGTGTTGGCATGTCCTGTGAGCTTTCTTGTTGCCTTTTCCTCTTTGATTGTGAATCTTTCATGGAGCTATCACTATGGCTTCCTTGCTCACTTTCTTCATCTTCCGACTCATCCATGGTCTCGTCCTCAGACTGCTGTGAGCTCACACCTCCCATCAAGTCGTAGGACAAGGGTTTATTTTGCTCCTTCAATTTCCTGGTATGAAAATATGTTAACTTCCTGGTATTGAAGATGACCCTTCCAATTATATCATGATGATTTGTGATTTTCGGCTCAGACCAATTGAGTGGAGGAAGAGGCTTATGTTCTATTTCATGGTACAGCGGGAGAACACAATCTACATCATCTTCAAATTGATCAGGATACTAAATATTTCAGATAATCTCACCATTTCCAAAGATAACCTTGAAAATCTTCTTTCCCTTATATCAAAATCATCTACCGCATTCGCCCAATGATCTTCTATGTCCACACTATGCTTATATTTCTTGCCACAAACCTTCCTAATTGAGCGGAATGGGTCGAAATTAGCCCTTGTTGAATTATGAAGTACAAGGTTGTATGCTTGCAATTCCTCTACTGACTTCTCCACCACCTGTAATGATGCACATGACTCTTTCTTTCCTAATGCAATCAGAAAATAAACTCCCGCCTTTTTTTTCTTCTTTTGGATCTTGTCATATGCCAACAATTGTCTTGTGACCTCCAACAACACCATCTTATCAGTTGGATACCTTGGCAGCCGAAAAGGATATGATAAAAAACCTTGCACTCTAAGGTAGGTGAACTTTGGGAATTGAATGAACCATGAACCATATTTGCCCACCAAGTTCATCGCTTCTTGTGACAACCTTTTGTGAGTACCTCCTTGAAGTGTTCGGATAATATGCATAGAGAAGGCGTCATTGAACCTCCTAAAGTGTGCAATGCTCTCCAAGCGCAACTGGGGGTAGCACTCATAGACCTTGACTTGCCCTTCCTTGTTGTCAACCGTTCCTCTACAAGTCAATCCTTGATATCTTTCATTCCTTGCCAACATGTAGATGAGGTAAGAAGTCATATAGAATGTCTTGGTTGATTGCACATTCCTCAATTGCTTGTTGATGTTGTCACTAATCAATCCTGGCCAATCTATCATCTTGGTTCTGAGGGCAATCTCATCCATGAAATAGAACATCCAATATTCAAAGGTTGCAGCTTGAGGCTAACCCATTATTCTATTTAGAAACACAACCATATCTCCATATTCCGGCAAGAAGTCAGATTTGAGAAGTTGCTCTGGCAATTTGGAGGAATGATATTTAGGCTTCACCATCCAACCATCATTGAAAATCTTCTTGACGTCCTTGGTCCCGGATTCATGATACTCCACTCCCTT
This sequence comes from Cunninghamia lanceolata, assembly GCA_027924645.1. Taxonomy (NCBI): domain Eukaryota; kingdom Viridiplantae; phylum Streptophyta; class Pinopsida; order Cupressales; family Cupressaceae; genus Cunninghamia; species Cunninghamia lanceolata. The sequence goes on along the minus strand of BSBN01000871.1, from coordinate 30,730 downwards.
CGCCTTGGTAGCATGTATGGTGGACTTGTACACTGGGATGCTGAAAGTGTCCGCAATTGCTTCCTTTTTAAGATATGCCAACACCTTGCCCTCGGATGTTTTCACTTGTCTTTCTTTGGGATCGTAGTTCTTGGCACATTCCAACACCAGCTCAGAGCAATGCATTGTGGGCAGGAAGCATGCTACTTGCACAATGTCATTTCAGATCATTCTCTTGGCTATCGCCGAAGCATTAGGTGCATACAATCTCCTCTTGACCTCCTCCAAGTTGATGTGGCCAAAGTTTGTGTCAGTTAGATTCCTCCACTTTGAAGTGATCTTCGTTTTAGGCAGCAATCCCTTGAATTCCCTCCTCATTTGAGCTCTCCTTGTGTTGCCACTACCTTTAGCCTTCGTCTCCTCCATTGACATTTTCCTAGCAAGCAAAAACACCTCAAGTTAGACAATCAAACAGTATTTTTTCTTAAACAAAAGGCACATGTCAAGATAGCCTCCTATACTCTAGTGCATGTGGGAAATTAGCAAAAAGAACAATGCACTCATGCACTCTATCTTTCACCTTGATTTGCAAGAATTAATCCTTAAATTTGGCTCGAAAAATGAAAGAGAAGGCAATTGGGAACACTACTTGTAGTCCTATGTCATGAAAGTTCACCTCCAAGCTTGAGGGATTTTGGTGCAAATTTTATTTCCCGCTGCAATTTGCCTTATTTCAGTTGTAATTCGCCTTATTTGTTTGTTTTGAAATGGTGCGTTTGAAGTGTTCTTTGATTTGCTTTTTATACTAACTCCAAGCGTCACTTCTACCCAGGTCGGCCTTCTCTGGCAGCCCTTTTTGTTTTAAAATTAAAAATATTCTGATTTTCTTCAATGCGGGCCGACCTGTCCAAGCTCGAGTGCATTTGGTGTTTGTTGAGGAAATTTCTCTAGGTTTGGGCACATATAATGATGGTTGGAGAAATTTCTCAACTTAGGGCGCATATGGCAATGAATAGAGAAATGCCTTTTAAGAGAGCGCATATGATGATAGATGAAGAAATTCCCTTTTGAGGATGCGCTTGGGAGTTTGTTGGAGAAATTTTAAGATGGAGCGCTTATGACACTTGTTGAAGAAATTTCTCTAAGGGGGCACACCCCATGGATGTTAAAGAAATTTGTATAATGGAGGGCGCATTTAAGGCTTGGCAAAGAAATTTTCATGATGGAGGGCGCATGTAGAGGTTCCTAAGGAAATTCTTCGTTGTTGGGCGCATGTAGAGGTTCCTAAGGAAATTCTTCCTTGTTGGGCGCATGTAGAGGTTGTTGAAGAAATTCCCTTATGATGAGCGCATTGGAGGCATGCAAAAGAAATTCCTCTTTAAAAGGTGCCTTGAAACTTTTGAACAATGTCCTAAAGCAAGGAGCGCATTTTAGACATGTTAAAGAAATTTCTCTTTGAGAGCGCAATTTGAAGTGTGAAAGGAAATTTTCTTGAGGTTAGGGCGCATTTGATCAATTGCTATGCAATTCTCCCTAAGTGCATATCTTATAACTTCTTTCAGTGGGTGGGATTTCAAGGTTGCCTTTCAATATTGAGCGCACTTCCTATTTCTCCATTCAGTGTTCCATCATAATGCAAGCGCATTTTCTTATTGTTCCTTCGTTTAGTAAAGGGTGCATATTCCTTATTTCCATTCACAAATTCTTGTCGGCTTCCACAATTCAAGGTGCATTCCTGATGAGTTTTGTTCACAATGTTTATGTTACATGTTTTAGAGAGTTGTGGATTCCACCAGCTCACTCATACTTGAGTGCATTTTCCACTTGCTTGTTCAGTGATGAGCGGAATTTGCATGATGTCATTCAATGATGCAGGACGCATATTGCCTTGTTTGATTCAGGGAGTGCAATTGCAAGGTTTACCTTCAGGGTAGAGCGCGCATTTCACAGGAAGTCTTGCACAAACCTAGGGAGTGGATTTCTCATTAACACATTCAGGAAATTCTTTGAATGGTGAATTTCACTTAGACCCTTGCAATGTGGAGCGCATATGATACTTGGTAAAGAAATTTCATGCTTGACGGCGCATTTGGCAAGGTGAGGAGAAATTTTCCTGAATGACGGCGCATTTGGCAAGGTAAGGAGAAATTTTCTTGAATGAGGGCGCATTTGAGAGTTGTTAAAGAAATTTCCTCCAAGGCACCTTGAAAATTTCTTGATTATTGCCTGTTTTGCACATTTCTCCAGGGAGGGCAGGTTGCGCCCACGGAGAAGAAATTCCAACACTTAGAATTAATTCTCAAATGATTTTCAATGAACTGGTGATGAGGAATTTCTTCATTCTAGTCAATGCTCCCGCCTTGTCACTTCTTCATCAAGTTCTCAATGATTACTCCATTTTCCTCCCGAAAGATCCAAGTTGTAACCTCACTCCTCTGATTGACTCCGTCCGAATCAAAATTGTCAATACTCTGCAAGCAAAAGGGGGGGTCCCCATTTGCAATGAGTTGATGTGTGATAAGGTCACAACACTACCAACACCTCAAAGTGCTAAGTTGTATCAAGTATGATCTCCTCTACAACCCCAAGTGAAAAGCCTCAACAACACCCAACCATTCAATCTCATAGACCAAATGAACATATGTATCATGTAACCAACATGGATGTAAGCCTCTCTAATCAAGGTAAATCAAACTCATAACCATTCCACAACTAGGAATAAGCCCCAACACATTCCCTAAACTCCTCATAATGAACAGCATAAATCAAACCATACGAACAAGGAGAGCCATGCTAACATCCCTCAAATGAACCCTTCAGAACCAATAACCATAGCTCAAGATCCATATCTATGAGAAGATAAAGCATAAAGCAAAATGCATCTAAAAGGATGGGCAATACCTCATAGATGGTAAACTGTCAAGTAGACCAAGAGTGGGGAATGAGAATGCTCCTCCAGAATACACACCACAATGACTCTCTCCAAGAACAATCTCTTCTAGGTCCATAATGAATTCACGTCCATATCCAGATTTAAGGCTCCCAGGTCTATCTGTTGAAACCTCCAATGAGTAATCGTCTCAACAAGTGTCTGTAATCCAAAGAGAACCCCAGCCTCACCTAAGTCTCCAAGTATCCATGAGCACCTCCATGATCAATCCATGCTAAACTCCAAATGCTACACCTCACTATCATGAAGATCCCAAGCAAATGACCAATGTACTCAATACCAAGAGAACTAACAAGATCACTGGCAATGCTCCAGCTGCAAAATCAGGAGCCCAATCATGACATCATGATCTAACCATCTCCTCCTAGGAGATCACATGCACTGATGCACACATCCTGTCTCAAGCGAACCTATATCATGTCAAAACTTTAATTTGGAATTAAGAGTCCATCAAGACACAATAGCAACATCTCTAAACAAAGGATCAACATGTCAAACTGACACCTCAACCAAAGACTCAAAAAAGTCCTCCATGGTAAACCAAGATGTCAACATCTTCAAATCACATGAAGATAACCATATCCTACCAAAGCTCCCACTGAATCGTGATATCGAGCTATCCATGGCAACAAAGTAACCATCTCGTAAATGAAGATTAGCCATGGCCCCAACACAATCAAGGAATCTCACTACAACATCAACAACTCTAAAAGGTAAAATAGACCATGATCTCCAAAATAAGAAGATAAAGCCATCACTGTCAAAAGCTCACATAAAACCATGTATCCAAGCTATCCATGACATCGTGACAAACATGCTATAAGTCCTAATAATCGATTATCTATGCACTCTAATCATCCATCCTCTCATCCTAATGCAACATACCAATGTACAAATGACCACAGACAAGGCCAACTAACAAAGTCTGTATAAACACTAAAACAATCTCGTGGATATAGACAGTCCACATCCGAGTCACCCCACTATAGCCAAGGGGTAGCTAATCCACACAACTATATAACTCGTAGATCCAAAACAAATGTAACATGCAAACTCATCATCACACTAGTAACATGCAAACTAAGATATCAAAGAAGATAATCTGTAGACTTCAAGACTCAAACACCAAATCAATGTTAGATTCGATTTGCCAACAAGTCCACAAACGAGTAACCATAGTCAAAGAACTAATCAAGCATCTAGGAGATAAGAACAACCTTCTAAAACTACACCACAACACCACTTGTAATCATGAATCGAACATCATAGCCCATACCTGTCAATCGCATATATGATTATGTCATGTCAATGCAAAACTGTACCTGCATATCCATGACACCATAATCATCATCATCATCATTGTACCTGTACTCAACTCCCACTGAAATAAGACTCCAAGTCTCACACGTGTATCAACCATGTCCTCAAACCAAAATACAACCTGTGTACCTGTCTCCATTAAAGTCCAAACTCTGAAAACACCTGTAAACCTGTATTTGGAAATACCAAATCTGAAAGCCTACTATACCATGCTAATGGTCTCATAACAACATATACTCCCACAAGTTTGTGCCCAAAAATCCATATGAATGCTCTCATAATTGCACCTTAAATCTCAGGGTCCTACAAGTGATTGAACAAGTACCAATCTCTCTCTGCACACCAAATTGAAAATATATATGATCCAAACTATAGTACACTACACTATATCTCCAACGCCTATCCGAACTCAAAAATTTGATTCCGTATGCAAAAGTTATGAGTATAAAACTATTCTGGAGCAATGCCTGGTTTCAGGCACCAAATTCTAACATAAACAACAAAATCTTATAACTACCTAGTGCTCGAAGAGACCTTTCCGATGCCTATAAGAAGTCAAAAATCCGATATTGTAGGCGAAAGTTATGCCTCCAGGAAGAAAATACCCACTGAGGGCTAAAAGGGGACCCCTAGTGGGACTCTATATGTACCTGCTAACATGGCATGCTAACTGTGTACTGATGTCATCGCTGATATTAGCAGCTGACTGGGCAAAATAGAGAGTGAGTTGGCATAGGTCTCGTTGGCACTGGTGTGGCATTGGCATACGGACTTAAAATAGTTTTTAACATTGTTGAAAAACTCACCAAATTGAAAAACTCGCCAAGCCCAAAAAACTCGACTCGGCAAAAAACTCAACAACTTAAAAATTGCTTAAATTTCATTAAAAATGTTTTTTTTTTTGCAAAATTCAATGATAAGATGCATCCAATGAGTCAATAAATGAGTACATAAAAGAAACAAGTTGAGTCTAGTTGTATTTCATTGATTTGAAAGCAAATTGGGTACAAAATGGCATCCTCATGTGGAATGCGTTGATACTGATAGTCTGAAACAAAATGAAAATTAAAAAAAAAATTGTAAAACTGAAAGTAAATACTACATTAATATATTTTACAAATTTACATCTTCCTCTTCCTCTACCTTTCTTGTGCATAGCCGAAGATTATATTGCCAAAACTCAACGAGTTTTTCCCCCTAGACTCGGCGAGTAATTCCGTAAAGTTCTTGCAAGAAAAACTCGTCAGGCAAAAAAACTCGCGAGAATACTCGGAGAGTTTTGCAACTATGGTTTTTAATATTTCAAAACCCATGGACCCAAATAATATTTCAAAGGGTTTAATAAGATTTTAAGGTTTGGTGTGAATTTTTTTGTATGCCCCGCCTGGGCTGTGAAGGGCTCGCCGGTGGCACCGATATCCGGCCAGGGTCTCGGCCCGGCGTGCCGGAATGGGGGCCTAAGGCTCGCCGGCCACGTCCATGGCTGACCGGCCAAGGGTCGACTCTGTCATGTCATTCAGCTTGTGCTGACTAGCGCTACCAGGGCTGACCCCGTACCAAGCCCTAAATTATTATTATTTTTTTTAATAACAATTCTTGATTTTTTTTAAATCCCATTTTATAGTTTCAATTTTTTTTTTTAAATTCAATCAACTGTAGAAAACATAATTTGCCGAGCGTCCCTGGTCGTACGATCATATCGTCGAACCAGGAAGGGGGGTTTTTTCTCCTTCCAGGCCCTGTGGCCAAAATAAGGCAAGTTATATGTTTTTCTTCACCTGTTCGGCCTCCTGAATCCAACGACGAGGTCCGTTTTTGCAAAGAGGCCATCTGTGAAAAATCCCTCCTCAAAACCCTCATTGAACCAATCCAAGAAACCCTCTTCAGCCATGATTTTTTAATCACCGAATTTGCAAAATACACAGCAAATCTGCAATACAACCTGCACAAAACCTTGTAATGTCCCAAATCCTTTCATGCACTACCATGGCTTCCATTTTGCACCAGATCTACACATATAAGTGTTATAAACAAATCCAGGGAGCTCACACCTCCCTCAACCATAAACATAACTCTAATACCACATGTTAGAAATTTGCAGGTCCAATAAAACCAATTTGACATAACCCATAAGGAGGAAATGATGCAGCAAATAACCATAATGCAAAGATTAAATAACAAACAAGAAAGAACACAAGATATACCCTGGGAAAAACCCAGCCTCCAAAAGCATCCACACTCATATGTATTATTCAACAAAAGATATTACAATACATTCTATGAGTCTTTATGAATACCTCTAAACCATCAAACACCTTCAATGCATCCTCCATGTGTCCAAGCATGAATCCACACATCACATGCCACGCTTCACACTATGCACTTATAGGAGAGAGCTCAATACAATGACAATCTCTCACAAATTTTCCGTCCACCAACAATGAATTAGCCAATCTCAAATAATAACATTGTGTTTGTTTTTATAATTCAAGCTCACACAAATACAATGAGAAAACCATGTGCCCCAAAACCACGGGTAACACAAAACCATTGACCCTCCATTTAATTATTGGTACTACGTTTTTTTGTTTTTTTTTTTCCCAACAATTAAATAATACAAATAAACAATTAATTACTCTATGTGTCCCACACACATAAAATAATTAACTTGATATTATATACAACTTATACAATGGTGTATATTATGCAAGATGTACAACACCTTTTTCCAACATAATAGACAATAAACATTAAATAACATTCATCTCCTTCCAAAAGAAGCCATCACAGCAAACTAGACAGTGCATTGTGAAAGTGAAACTACCAGAATTTGTACTTATACCGCATATAGCCTCTCGGTAATTGTTTGTAGTACAGGGAGAATTTGGCACTCTTCACCTTTCTTTATTGTTACCCTGAACCCCTTCTTCATTATTCCATGCTCAATAAAAACATCTTCAAATTGCCTACCATTACGGTAAGAGAATATATCATACGGCTGGGTAGTCACCATTGTAATTATCCATTCCCCTTGACGCACATTAAATCCGACACCATGATTATAAAATCGATCTCTACAGCAGCGTAGAAGTGATTCATTTACATCCACCATTGAAGTAAGGCTGTCAATCACAACCACAGCACATACAATGACTGCGCTCAACAGAGATCTTATTTTGTAGACATCAGTTTTGTCAGTATCAATTTCAATGACTGCATCGGCAGCAATATAGTCAGAAAATAGGTGGTGATTTAAAGTTGACTCCACTCCATCATCTGCTCTTCCAATTAGTCGAATAAAGTCTGACGGCACATTCTGAAACGAAAAAGAAACAAGTCTTAGAAAAATCCAAAATTCACACACTCTTTCTATTCACAGAATCATGGAGTGTAGCTATTCTTAGAGGAAGTTTTATTTATAAACATGTTGCAGTTTTTTTTTTCATTTATTTTTAGTTTTTAAATTGTTTTGTTTTAGAAAGGGCTCGAATGTTTTTTAAATGCCCAGATTTAATAGATTAAAACTGCATGCATTTAATGCATGAAAAAATAGATCAATTCCCAAAGGTGTGGCGATTAGTCCAACACCCCCCTCCGATGCAACTTGGGAGAATTGACCCTGGGTTGAGGCTCTGATACCATTTGTAGGTTTGTCGTTACACCAAAACTTACAAGTATTAGTGAACATTCCAAACTAGCACCTTCACCTAGACTGAGAGTGGCGGTTAGTCCATGAGATGGGCGGTTAGTCCAACAGAAGTCAGAAAAATCAGAGTATGCTATTCTGCAATGTCAAGCGAAAGTTCAATGCTTTATAAAGATATTTTGCATATGCTGTTCATGTAGTTCTCTTGTATAGCTTTATTTTGTTTACTGTTTGTTGTAAGTGTATCTGTTATACAGAACTCTATTTGTTGCAAGTGTTTTTAATTCTCTGCTGTTACAATTTCCTTTTAGATTGGATTTAAAGGAACAGGGACTGTTTTTCAAAATCTTCAATAATCGACATTTGTATCCCCTTTCTCCTGAATAACAGGGTAGTTTCAAGCACTTCTGTTATTAGAAAGTCAATTCGGTTAACGGTTTACATCAAAACTCATGAAAATCTAGACCATCTATTGAAAGCAAATTAACAACCAAAGCTGAAGGTCTATAATAAAAATAAAAAACTCTCTCTGCAAGGTGAGAAATATAAATGCCTGTTAAAAGGAGTCTTGAAATCCATACCTTCAACTTGGAAACGCAATTCCTTATTGCTGCATTGCTGCAATATGAAAGTTGCATTGTTTCCAATACATGCAACTCTTCAATACCCGCTATGTTTTGTAGCTTCTCACAACTGTCAAATTCGATCTTCTGCAGGCAGCTCACTTGGGCAAGACTTGACAACTCCTCAATCTTTGGGCATTCACTGATGGACAGCTCTGTAAGCTTTGTAAGATCGCCAATGCCTGCCACTGTTTGCAATTCCCAGCAACGTTGCACATTGAGTTTGATGAGCGTTGTTGGAAGTTCCATGCTCTGAAGCTTCTCACAAGTGACAAACTCAATCTTCTTCAAGCAGTTCAGTCCAGAAAGACTTGACAACTCAACTTTTGGACATTCACTAATAGACACCTCTGTAAGCATCGTAAGATCACCGATTCCTGCCTCTGTTTTCAATTCTCTGCAACCTTCCAGAATGAGCTTGGTGAGTGTTGTTGGCAGTATTATGTTCTGTAGCTTCTCACACTTGCGAATTTCCATGCACACCAGGTAGCTCAGCTGGAAAAGACTTGACAATTCCTCAACCTTTGGACATTGACTGATGGAAAGCTCTTTGAGCTCTATAAAATCACCGATTCCTGCCACCACTTGCAATTCCATGCAACGTTTCACAGTGAATTTGATGAGTGCTGTTGGTAGTGTTATGCTCCGCAACTTCTCACAAGTGTGAATTTCAATCTTCCGCAGGCAGCTCAAAAGGGTAAGACTCAACTCCTCGACCTTTGGACATCCTGCAACGGACAGCTCCGTAAGCTTTGTAAGATAACACACCTGCCCCACTGTTTCTAATTCTCTGCAAGCTTGCAGACTGATTTTGATGAGTGTCGTTGGCAGTTTTATACTCTGCAGCTTCCCACATTCAACAATGGCAATACTCTCCAAAGAGTTCAGGCCTGTAAGACTCAACTCATTCTCAAGCTCCCAGCATTTAATAATGCTTAATTCTACAAGGTTTCTGAGATCAGATATTGGTGACACACTTTTCAATCGTTTACAATTTTCAATTGTAATTCGTTCCAGGGATCTGAGATGGGAAAACCCTAACTCCTGAAGCCTTAAACATTCACTTATATTTAATTCTACGAGCTTCCCAAATTCACATATTCGTGCCACTGTTTTCCAACAATTTTTTATTGTCATTTTTGCCAGGTAGCTCACATTTAAACTCGACTCCTCGAGCTCTGGGCAGTGACTGAGGTTAACTACTACAAGATCTGTAAGATCAGATGCTGTCAACAGTCTTTTGAAATTTTCACAATTGGTAATCTCAAGAAAATTCAATGTCATTATCCCTCTTAAATCCACTTCAATAAGATTGTTCATATCATAAATTTTGAGAGATTTAAGGCTTGGACAGCAAATTCTTGTAATTAAAATCTTGGTTACAAGTTTTTGGCTGCCAATCTGTAGATTTTCGAGGCCACTTAATCCAGTACCAGTCAACCATTGATAATTCAAAACCACTTCCGAACTCAGATTGAAGTCCCGGATGAACAAACCCTTAGAGATAGTCTGCTCTTCATCATCATTAGAAGTCAGCACCCCTTTTAACCTTGCATACCTAATATCTAAAGTACGAAGATTTATTCTGAGGCGCCGTAGTAAAGACCAAGCTTCTATTTGCATGTGTTCCGCATCTAAAACAACTGTTTCCAAATTATTTGATATTCCTAATAAATCTGGAAACTCTTCCAAAACGGTTTGGCCAATCTGCAGCTCTTTCAATAGCGAGGGCACCTAAAACTCAAAATAAAATTGTTTCAAGTTTTTAATTTGGTAAGCAATAGTCAGAAACTACCATAACTTATAATTCATTCCATGATGCCATTAATGGAAATATAATTTTGAACAGAGAAGAAAAATACCAGTACACTGCTCTGCCACAATCTTTTGAGATATCCCTTACTGATTCTTAAGCACTGCAAATTTGGAAGTGGAATCCATTCAGGAATGTTCTCGCACAAATTACTGGAATTCATGTCAAGCTGAAGCCATAGCAAAGAAGTTGACCTCTCAGCACTACGATCTGATTCCCCCAGAAAATATGTAATTTGTGAACCCATGGACATGTCAAAAATGGAGTTGAAGCATCTGTCTTTGGTTTCGGCAAGGATGTATTGGAATCCCTTCGATTCCTGCATTCGCCGAAAAACAGCATTGATTTGTGTTGTATTAGGAAGTTAAGATGTGGAATAACTCAATACAATTCAGAAATATAGAGGAGAGAGAGTTCTTTCCAAACAAGAGTAAGTTTGTAATAATAACTTGGGGTAGGCTTAAACCACTCTACTTAAATATCATCCATTTCAGTGGTTAAATAGTCAATTACAATTTTACACCAGCAAAAATTGGTAAATATTTGTCCTCTTGTTATTGGTCAAAATTGACCTTTGTCTATTAAACTAGATGATATGTAAGAATAACCAAGCTAAACTGTTGCACACTTTGAGTAACATCAATTTCAATTTAATCACCATGTGTGATGTGTGAAGTGGGGCATTTGTACCCTACCGGGGAATTATAATGGCTCGAGCACTGCTCTGAATCACTAGACTACCACTCTACTTAAATATCATCCATTCAATAGTCAAACAGTCAATAGCAATTCTACACCTCATTCACAGCAAAAAGTTATAAATACTTGTCCTACTTCTATTGGCCAAAATTAATCTTTGACTGTTGAAGTGGATAATATTTAAGAATAGCCCTAGACTACCAATTCCCCTAATATAATTTAAATAAAACAAAAACAATAAGCCCTTTCAAAAGAGAAAAGCATACCAAAGATTTAAGCTTTTGAGGATCCCAGAGGCGAGATGGATGGCTCAATTCATCTGCCATTTCTCTGCCCAAGTCCCGCAGGTGGTCATGCATTCTCAATATCTCCACCTCTTTCCATTCATGTGCATTCCAACCCAACTGTTGTATTTCTTCAACCAGACACTTACTTTTTAATGTTTCAAGTGCATGTTGAGCGCTCCATCCGGATCCCTCCCACACTCTGATTGCCATACTCTTCCTTTGCTCAACAAAAAAGCATGCGATATCCATGAATATTTGTTTTTGCTCATTGTCGAGCGCCTCGATGCTTATTTTAAGCTTTTGCAGAATGTCTCGAGGCAGGGTCTTGTTAACTTTATTCAATTCTAACCTCCAATAATGCTGGTTTCTACCACAAACGTGTCTGCCTAGAACTTGAAGAGACAGAGGCAAACCTCTACACACATCTAAAAAGGCCTCAACCAGAACCTCGTATCCCAGATCCGGGTGTGGATTGCCGAAAGCATGCCAACAGAATAGCTCTCTCGCATCAACCGTATCCATTACTTTCAAATTATAACCAACTGTAATTCCTGCACTTATGAGCACTCCTACATCACGAGTTGTAACAATCACCAGACTGTTACCAGATTTATTAAGCATCTCCTTAATCAAAAGAGCATCTAACTGTTCCATGCGATCAACATCATCTAGAACAATTAGAACGCTCAAAATGTTGCTCTTTTCTATGCAATCCTTGATACAGCTTGTGCCGTCTTCCACATTGGGAAAACTGGAATGATCTTCATTAAAGAGATCTTTGAGGAGTTTCACTTGCATTGAAGGGAACTCACCTCTCACAGACGCTTCTCGCAAATCAAACAAGAAGCTTGCTCGATGATATTTTGAGCGCTTTTTGTTGAACAACTCTTTGCCAAGAGTTGTCTTGCCCACCCCACCCATCCCGAAAATGCCAATAATTTGAGCCTTTTCTTCACTTTCATTGCTCATCCTGCACTGGCTTTCAAAATCTCGAACAAGACCATCAAGACACCGCCTTTCGAAATCCTGTACAAGCTTGTGAAGTCCTACTGGATATTTTGCAACATGTAATAATTTTGTGCTTTGTATTCCTTTTTGCACTGCTGACACTATGGGTTTCCAGCCCCTGACATTGCAAAACAACAGGAAATTTGATGAGAAAGAATTATTATTTTCAATTAAAGATGATATTTTTTCTAGACTAAAAAGTAATAAAAATATGATAAAGATAGAGGATAATTAATATAGAAAATCAATGAATTTAAAAATTATATTATAAAAAATGTAGGCAATATTACCATAAGATAAGTGTTCTGAAATAACAAATTAACATATTAAATATTTTAAAAAGTATATTATAATTTTATAATAATTTATTAAGATATAAAAATGAAAATAAAAAATCTTCAAAAACACTATGATAAATGAAACAAAAATTACAAATTAAAAACAAAATTATGATACTAATGAATAAAAAAATTGTTAAAAGGATTAAGAATATTATGATTGAACAAAATTATAAAAATTAAAAACAAAATAATATTAAAATTGATATTAATAGAAATTAATCTAAAAATAAACTTTTAAAGAATGAATAATTACTGTTCTGAATGTTAAAGTGTTAAGACGAGAGTAATAGAAATTAATCTAAAAATAAAATTTTAAAGAATGAATAAATACTGTTCTGAATGTTAAAGTGTTAAGATGAGAGAATTAATAAAATAAAATCATATTTATTAATGTAAAGGAATATAAAAACCTTAATAAAAAATGATAAGAAGTCAATCAAGATCAAGTATATAATAATTAATAATATTAATACACATTAATTGCTAAAAGAACTAAATAAAATAAAAAATGGCAAAAATAAAAAAGAAAAACCAAAAAAGAAAATGAAGGAAAAAAAAATGAAAATCATGAAGATAGAAAGATGGAGAAAATCAAAAAAAATATGGAACCAAAAAGAAATTAGTAAAAATAAAAATAAAAATGGTAAAGAATTGAAAAAAGTAGAAAAAATTAGAAAAGATATGGAAAAGGGCAAAAAAAAGAGTACATAACCTCTAGATCTGCCATACTATAGATATATATTTTTTTAAATATAAATATACTAGCTATAAATCATACAATTAAAACTAACCTTCTTTGCCTGAATAGAAAATTAAATTAGATTGAAAACAGGCAGAAAGCTTACTCTGAATTGTTGAATTGGTAGCCTGTTGTAAATGAAACTGATTGAAGGGCTTCCTTCCATTCTTTGATCTTCTCCGGATACCTGCCCTTCTCTTCATATTTATTAAATGCATCAGCATATACTCCCTTTTCTATGTGGCGGAGTTCAGACGGCTGCACTTGATAAAAAAACAGGAATAATCTTGGCGTTACTTTCTAACATGAGAACCAGCTCAGCAAGACACCAAGGGGACTCTGCATATCCTTTGGAAAAGATGGCGATCTGCACTGAAGCAGATCTAATGGCAGTCTCAATGGTAGAAATGAACGAATCTCCAAGTTCTGTCTCTTCACAATCGAGAAATGTCCGTATGCCTAGATTCTCAAGAGAGTTGTAAAGCTGAGTGGCCAAAGTGAGTTTCACATCGGGGCCCCTGTGGTTGATGAACACATCATACAACCTTGAAGACAACTCTACTTTTCTCCTTTTTCTTGGAGATTCAATTCCAGAGAAAGCATGAAGTTCCTTTTTCTGTTGGTAAGGTGAGGAAAACGATGCCATTGATTTCAGCCCTATTGCCCAGTACACGTTCAAAGAGATGGATTTATCTTACGAGGCAGACTGCATGGTAGTTGATGGGAGTAAAGCCTGTAAAAGTGACAGATATTGCAGGAGGAAGGAAACTCTCTGGAAAAAAGACAAGCACCGACTTGTACGAGCAGATTCGATCAGCCACTAGTAAAAGGCTGGTAAGCAATAACTACCAAATGAAGGGTCGAAAGAGTCGGAAGACTTCCACTTTAAGAACGAATCAAGATAACTTACATTCTACTTAATTGTTACAACCTAAGAAGGGGTGAATATTTGTTCTTTTTCTATTGACTATTAACTAGAATATTTATATTTTAAAAAAAAATATTTACATACTCTCAAAGATATCTTCAATTTCTTTTTTCGTTTTTGGTTTTTATTTTTTTATTTTTTATAAATTACTGCAGTTAGAATGCAAGTCTTTCATTTCTCATTGGCAGTTACAATATTTGTATTTTGGTTTAAAATAGTAAAACCATTTTGAAGCATCTTTGAGAGTGGTGTGAAGTTTAGTGGTGTATTTATTGTGCAGTTTCATTATGATCCTCTATCTTAATAATCTTTTTTTAAGATTTTATTATAATAGATACAATTTCGAAATAAACTAGTCAACCAATTAAATTAAATGAATGTATCTTTCTTTTTCTAAAATTTGGACAATATCTTATATGATTAATATTTTGATAAATAGTAATATGAGTTATTTCCCTCACATCTTATTGGTCCATATTGAATGAAGCAACAATTTAAAGTTTTGTTTTGGATCTATTTTTCATAAATTTTAATTCTTTTCTTATAAAGACCAATGAAATGAAATATTTTTCATTACTAGTGTTTTTACTAAAATTCAAATTTGTGCAATATATGTAGTGTTAATTTTTTTAATAATTTTGATGTTACTAAAAAACATAACACAGTGATTTTAGAAGCCTGAATTGTACAATTTTGATGTCATTGAAATGATATTATTTTGGTAAGGTGAAGGCATTTAACAAATCTGTAAAGTAAAATTCAACTCTATTAATATTAATAATTATTGTTTATTTTTCAACTCCATTAATGATCCTTATAAATACTGAACTGACACTAACAATTAATTCAAACTCTTAAATTTTGATAGATCACGCAAGCCATTGTCAGTTTCACACATCTCATCCCATTAAATATTTTTCATGTGAAATGGAATTCTAGAATCTACTAGAGAGAGACGAGGACCCATGAGTCTACTGAAAGAAAAATTACATGGAAAACGATGCCATTGATTTCAGCCCTATTGCCTAGCACCCGTTGAAAGAGATAAAAGGAGATGAATTTATCTTAGGAGGAAGAGCAGACTGAATGGTAGTTGATTGGTAAAGCCTGTAAAAGTGACAGATATTGCAGGAGGAAGGAAACTCTTTGGAAAAAACACAAGCACCGACTAATACGAGCAGATTCGATCAGCCACTAGTGAAAGGCTGGAAGCAATAACGACCAAATGAAAGCGGAAAGAGTTGGGAAACTTCCACTTTAAGAAAGAATAAAGATACTTACATTCTATTTAAATATCGTCAGTTCAATGGTTAAACAGTCAATATACATCGTATTAAAAAGTGGTGATTAAGTAATATTTGTTTGTTTTCTATTGATTAAAATTAACTTTTTTTATTATTAAATTATGTTTAAGAATAGTAGTCTATACTGCTCTAGGGATTCTATTGTAATGGATACAATTTGAAAATAAGTTAATCAGCTATTTTTCTTTCTATATAATTTGGACAATATCTTATATTATTAATATTTTGGAAAATAGTAATAGGAGTTATTTCTTTCACATCTTATTATATATTGAATGAAGTGACAATTTAAAGTCTTCTTTTGGATCTATTTTTCATGAATTTTAATTCTTTTCTTACAAAGACCAATGAAATGAAATATTTTTCATTAATTGTGTTTTTACTAAAATTTAAATTTGTGCAAATGTCAACTCTTTTAATAATTTTAATGTGATTAAAATGACATTATTTTGGTAAGGTGGGGACATTCAACAAACTGTAAAGTAAGATTCAACTCTATTAATAATTCTTGTTTATTTTTTCAACTCTATTAATGACCCTTTTAAATGCATGTCCCTTGAGCTGCAGTAACAATTAATTCAAACTCTTAAATCAATCTAGTCAACATAATTTTGATAGATCACGAAGGCCAAATTTTGGTGTTAATGATGGTAGAAATCAACATCACACATCTCATCTCATTAAATATTTTTCATGTGAAATAGAATTTTAGTATCTATTGGAGAGAGGTGAAGACCCATAACTCTACTAAAAGAAAAATTACATGGAAATTTTTCTAAAGTTTTCATTCATTTTGACACGGAGTTAACTAGTTTAGGACCTTGCTTGTTCCATTTCAGGTGATAAATGATAAGTTTGGTATTGCAGAAGGCCTCAAGACCACTACTCATTCTATTATAGGTAAACAATGAAATCATTGTGATCAAATTTGGTTTTTCTATGCTATGATAATGATGGATTATACAATGGTGTTTTCTAAATGAAAAATTAGACTTTTCTCTCAACTGTGGCTATAACAACTTAGAAAACTATGGATGGATCTCCAAACAAGGATTGCTCAGGCAGTAGAGGTGCTAGATTCAACAACATTATAAGTTGCAAAGGTGTTCTAATTAAATTCTCTTTAAGTGTTTTTTTTGTTAGTGGGTATTTGTTATTTCTTTTGTAATTGCATCGCTTGATATATTTATTTTATTAACAAACTATGAATTCTGTAATTGGCATGTGCATTACTATTTTCAACATCAATGGACACTTTAAATGGTTTCTGTCTAGTTGAATTATTTTTTTTGGTCCTGAAGTTCATTTAAAGAGCAAAATTGTCACTGCTTGTGAAGGTTGTAGGCAAGTTCTTATTGGCTCTAAATGGTAAATTGATTGCAATGGCCTTTTAAGTGCCCACTACTGATGTCTTAGTTGTGGATTTGACTGTTAGGTTGGAAAAGAAAGCCTCTTATAAGGAAATCAAGGTTGCAATCAACTATGTAGAAATTGTATTAAGCTTGATAAGAGGGAAATAAATTCATAACTTGAACTACCCTAGTCAGGTCCATAGGGTTACAAAGTTTGTAAGGATTAGTATCGTATTTATACAAAGAATGGGTATCATGTTTTATTTAAATTGGGATTTTGCAAGGAGGAGGCAGAGGGAAAATTGAATAGTATTCTTGGGTACACTAAAGATAATGTTGTTTCCTCATACTTAATTGGAGATAGTCGTTAAGTAGCTCACTACTTTCCCTTCTCAGTTAGAGTTAACTACCTTGGGGATTTTGGATTATAGCTTGAGATCTAAACCACCATTTTATTTCTAGCTTTTAATGAAATAATGGATCATTGTATGATTTTTATTGCACTTTCTCATGGATTTGCAACTCTAGCATCTTTGATGCAAATGTAGGCATAACTCTAAATGACAACTTTGTTAAGTTACTAGTTTCATGGTATGACAATGAGTGGGGATATCGACAAGCAAATTTCCACATTTTGGATTTTTCTTAAGAGGGGGGAATTGATGATCTCAACTCCTGCAAAGCACAACCAATGAAGCCTTGCCAATGACTTGTATTGTTATTGATTGCTTCATGGCTTGCACTAGTTCTAAATCAATTATTGTTTGTTGGATAGTATTAATTTATAATCTTTCTTTTGTGTATAGGTGAAATGTGTAGAGCAGAGCATATGCATAGAGGGAGTTGATGGTGATAATAATATGAGTGTCAGGGAGGATATCGTGCCTTCAAAAGAAGGAACCTTGATCTTGCTAGAATATAATGAATAACTAGTTTATTCGCATGTGGTGAATATGTGTCAACTAGAGTTGTACGCTTATAGATGTGCCGATAGAAGTTGTAGAGGTGTCACTAATTATTGTAGTTATGTCAACGAGTTTCATATAGGTGTCATGTTAGATCCTTGTTTTGTAGGGCGCTGTTGAGCTTCTTTGAAGTTATAAATGCAATCTCTTTTATTAAATAAAGTAGAATAATATTGCATTAGTTTTATTCTCCAATATGGTATCAAAGCTAGACTGGGTGTGATTCCATCATTAGAGTGCCCATGAACATGAGAGTTGATTCTTGTAGAAATGGAGGTGATCACAGGAAGAGGAAAAGTGTATGCAGTGGTTGGACATACAAATAGAGTCTTTTGTTTGTATTGCCATATTGAAAATTTATTGTTGCATTTGGCCCTTCATAGCTTGGCCACTCTATGTAGAGAAACTGTTTAATTCCAAGTTTGTGGCAAAAGAGATTAATCTGTGGTGGCATTGAAGTTAGTTGCTAGTCGGGCTCTTTGTTGAGCTTGTTGTGATAATTGATGTGGATAGTTTTGGCTATATGAAGATGATGATGAATTTATTCAACTACTTGTTGATATGACTATTAAATGGTCTGGGGATCATCAAAGCACAATTTAGAAAAGGTTGCCAGAGGAAATATGGGTTCCTCGACATGCCTCCATTTATGGTGTTGGAGGACGAGAGATGGATGAGATCTCAAAGGAGTAGTGTTGTGTTCATGTGAGAGTTGGAGATATTTTTAGTTCTTCATTAAGGGGAAGTGTTAGAATATAATTAATAACTAGTTTATTCACATGTGGTGAATATGTGTCAACTAGAGTTGTACAGTTATAGATGTGCCAACAGAAGTTGTAGAGGTGTCACTAATTGTTGTAGTTCTATCAATTAGTTTCACATAGGTGTCATGTTAGATCCCTATTTTGTAGGGAGTTGTTGAGCTTCTTTGAAGTTATCAATATAATCTCTTATATTGAATAAAGTAGAATAATATTGTATCAGTTTTCTTCTTCACTATGGTATCAGAGCTAGACTGGGTGTGATTCCATCATTGGAGTGCCCACAAACATGAGAGTTGATTCTTGTCGAAATGGAGGTGATCACAGGAAGAGAAAAAGTGTATGCAGTGGTGGGACGTGTAGGCAGAGTCTTCTGTTTGTATTGCCATATTGAAAATTTATTGCTTCATTTGGCCCTTCATAGCTTGGCCACTTTATGCAGAGAAACTATTTAATTCCAAGTTTGTGGTAGAAGAGATTAATCTGTGGTGGCGTTGGAGTTAGTTGTTGGTCGGGCTCCTTGTTGAGCTTGTTGTGATAATTGATGCAAATAGTTTTCGTTGTATGAAGATGATGAATTTATTCAACTACTTGTTGATATGACTGTTAAATGTTGTGGGGATCATCAAAGCACAATTTAGAAAAGGTTGTCATAGGAAATATGGATTCCTTGACATGCCTCCATTTATGGTGTTGGAGGAGAGACGCATGAGATCTCAAAGGAGTGTTGTGCTCATGTGAGAGTTGGAGATATTTTCAGTTCTTCATTAAGGGGGA
Source organism: Cunninghamia lanceolata (assembly GCA_027924645.1). Taxonomy (NCBI): domain Eukaryota; kingdom Viridiplantae; phylum Streptophyta; class Pinopsida; order Cupressales; family Cupressaceae; genus Cunninghamia; species Cunninghamia lanceolata. The sequence goes on along the minus strand of BSBN01000871.1, from coordinate 11,238 downwards.
GTGTTAGAATATAATTAATAACTAGTTTATTCACATATGGTGAATATGTGTCAACTAGAGTTGTACAATTATAGATGTGTCAACAGAAGTTGTAGAGGTGTCACTAAAAGTTGTAGTTGTGTCAATTAGTTTCACATAGGTGTCATTTTAGATCCCTATTTTGTAGGGAGTTGTTGAGCTTCTTTGAAGTTATAAATATAATCTCTTTTATTAAATAAAGTAGAATAATATTGCATCATTTTTATTCTCTAATAGATCTAAGCGGTACCACCTTTGGTCATATGATCATAGCAAGCCAAGCATCTAGTCTTCTTAACAATGGAGAGCTTTATGTTCTCTATAGATAGTAGTCTAATTACAAATACAAGGTTCTACTTTCCTCTGTGCTTGTCTTATTCTCTTATGCATAACTTTTAAGAGTCAAATCTAAGCTAATGTTTGAGGATAAAATGTAAGCTTGGATAGGAGGCACTAGCTAAGGAAGTATGATATCCTAGAAGGCTAATCGATGGCTTCATATGCATGCATAATTGTTTTTGATTATTTCTTCAAGAATTTGATTGCTATAAGTAGGAAGATTTACTCCAGTGTGTTGTCTATGATGCAGAATACAGTGATGCATGTCTCATTAGGAGGCTAAGCAATGGAAAATTATTTTTATTAAATCTATTTCAAGCATGATTGCTTTAGACTTTCATAAAGGGTGAATGCACCAATTTGTGGGACCAAAAAGTCACCATTTTGGCTTTTTGGTCCCATGCAACATATAACGTAAGTAAGTTATAATGTGCTCACGTTATTTGTTGTTTAAAGCAAAAAAACATAGCAAAACCAAAACCCACAACCATTTCTAATTTTTGCAAGCAAAAACAATCACAAGAGCGCGAGCACGTTGGAGGAAGGAGAAATCAAGCAAGGGAGAAGAGTAATCGACATTTTCACCGTGCCACCTCATCAATCCCACTCCCGAGGACGTCATCAACAAAATGTAGAGGGTGTAGTAGCCGAAGAAGGTAGGTTTTGATTGATTTTTGTGAATTTGAAAAAGAAAAAATAGTTTTGCAATGTTTGATTGGTTTTTTAAATTGAATTTACAGTCAATGAGGCAGCACAAGACATAAATCTAGCAGAGGAGGGTCAAAGCAACCCTCAAAACCCTAAAAACCCCCACATTCACGTCCTCACCATGAAAGAGATACACAGGAAAACTATTTAGGGCAAATAGAAGAAAATAAAAACATCTTCAAACCCTAATTGAAACATTAAATAGTCCAAGTGCAAGCACCGATCGTAGGAGAGCACTTGCCAAGTCATTAGAGGAGATTGTTTCTCACACTGAATCGGTGACAAACCAAATCACCAAATTTCATGACTATAGGGAGAGGTGTCGGCAATACTATGCCGACAAATTGTCTTACAAACAAGTGAAGGACCTAAAAATTACAAAATCTGCATTATGTTCATAATTTATCAATCCTAAAACTAGCCAAACATTAGAAGAGTCTTGCAAATGCTTCCCAATTCATTGGTGTAGGAACGAAGATATATCTCAAAACTTTTGGGATAGATGGTACATGGTGTTTGACAAGCGTCCATGCAACAACAATGAGGTGCCACAATATTTCTTGAGGAAACTCTATTGTGAGTTCATCCACCAGAAGATTCCTAATTATTGTGACATTCAAGAGTTCCATGGTAGAGGTGGTGGCACTACCAAAATACCTGGACCCTTGATGAGGCCAGCACATGTGTCACTCCCTTCGACTTTGAGGGACAGTATTGAGGCGGAGACACTACATTCATTGAGTGCTCTCACACAGTCTCTAGCACAACACGGCGATGATCTCACCCAGGCCGATGAGGGTGAGCGCAGTAGGCATCATTTGTCCCCACATCTATGCAGATCATGTGGGAACCTATGCGATTATAGGACACAAGACTCTCGGCAAGATGCTGCAACGCAGGGGTAGCATCCAGTGATGGACACATTCATATTGGATGATCTTGTTCTCATAGATGATGTCTTACAACATACATTTGGTATTGACTCCCAAGTAATTTTTTACAAGTTTCATCTTGATTTAATATATTCTTATTTAAAATTTGTAATTAATTTTATATGACTATCTATATTATAAGTCAAAATTAATGTATGTAATTATCTGCGCAATGAAATTCTAGGGTCAGAGTCTTCATCCTACCTTTATTAGTTATCCATTGGTGGGATATGAGAGGAGGTCGAGTCAGCGGATATGTAATTTATCACATGATCATAAATATAGTACATATATCAATGGTAATATTATTTAGTGACAATTTGATGATTTCAACAGGGAGCTTCACTAGCACCTCCATGGTTTCCTTGGTCCCATGCATGCAAAACCATTTTTACAGAGGTAAATTTAACCATTTGTAATAATTATGCATTTAAATAATGTTATGTATCTATTTTGGTCGAATAATCTTGAACTCTATTTTCATATGTTAAATATGGAGACTCCTCATCTTCATGAGTCAGTGCAGACAGGCATTGTTGCAGCTGTATTGTCTTCAAATCCTTTGACCAAGGTATGAGCCAGTAACATGTAAATGTCATTTTGTATTTCTTATTTTATCTCATTTCATTTCATGTACATAAATGATATTTATGTTTAGTTAATTTTACTTCTTGATGCTTCTCACAGGAGATCACAACTCCAACCCATCCAACTATAGACGAAGAGAGAGAAAAGATGATCAAGAAGGATCATCAGTAGCGGTAAGTGATCAAATACATATGTGATGTTATATATTTCATGTTTTCTATATTAATGTGCATATTGTTTGATTGTATTAATAGGTGGAGCTACAAAAATATCTGTTGAGAAGGTCTACTCGATGAGAGAGAGAGAGAGAGAGAGAGAATGAGTCACTGATTGGCTCTCCATCTTCATGGCCAAGAAAGGGCTGCCGATTATTTGATAGAAGTTCATAGGAAACTAGATTTTGGGACATTTTTTCATTTTTATATGCCTAAATGGCTTTGTATACATACTTTTGTATATTACCGATGTATATTTTTATATGTTCCTGTATGGCTTTGTTTAGACATGCCTATATGGCTTTATATATAGACTAGATGTTATGTTCATGACATTATGTATATGACATTTTATATTAAATATTTAATATGATGATCAATTATCGTTACAAGGATTTGGTTTTACACGTGCCAATTGTATTTGCTTGAAAGTTTATAAATCATTTTTTAATAATCCATTTTGTGCATATCTTGCAATCATTGCATTCCATGAGACTGTGCATTTCTTTGAGGCATCATGTCAAATAGTTCACGTGCCTTGTTTATGCTTCCACACTTTCCATACATGTCTACAAGGGCAACTGCAAATACAACATGTGACAAAATTCTTATATCCTTTATGCTTTGATGGTTGTCCACACCATGTTCCCCAGATCCATTTTGGCATAGGCAAGGAGGATGTTGGATAAGGTTGTGCAATTTGGTTTTATATGTGTCAATTGCATTTGGTTGAAGTTTCTTTTGTGCATTTGCTTGAAAGTTTCTAAAGCCTTATGAAAAATCCATTTCTTGCATATCTTGCAATCATTGCATTCCATGAGACAACATTTCTTTGAGACATCATGTCAAACAGTTCATGTTCCTTGTATATGCTTCCACACTTTGCATACATGTCTTGCAGGGTAGTTGCAACTACAACATTTGACAAAATTCCTATATCCTTTATGCTTTGATGGATGTCTATATCGTGTTCCAAAGATACCATTTCTAAGGTTTTGGAATTTGGATTTACACCTGCCAATTGTGTTTGCTTGAAAGTTTCTAAAGCCTTATCAAAAAATCCATTTTGTTCTATCTTACATTCATCGCATTCCATGAGGTGACATTTCTTTGAGACATCATACCAAAGAGTTCATATGCCTTGTCTATGCTTCCACACTTTGCATACATGTCTCCGAGGGCAGTTGCAACTACAACAACTAACAAAATTCCCATATCTTTTATGCTTTGATGGATGTCCATGCCATGTTCCAAAGATGCCATTTTGGCATAGGCAAGGAGGATACTGGCTAAGGTTGTGGAATTTAGCTTTACACCTGCCAATTGTATTTTCTTGAAAGTTCATAAAGCATTATCAAAAAAATCCATTTTTTGTATATCTTGCAATCATTGCATTCGATGAAATGGCATTTCACTGAGGCCTCATGTCAAATAGTTCATGTACCTTTCTATGCTTCCTCACTTTGCATACATGTCTACTAGGGTAGTTACAACTACAAGATTTGACCAAATTCCCATATCCTTTATGCTTTGATGGATGTCCATACCATGTTCCAAAGATCCCATTTTGGCATATGAAGGGAGGATGTTGGCTAAGGTTGTGGAATTTGGCTTTACACCCACCAATTGCATTTTCTTGAAATTTTCTAAAGACGTATCAAAAAATCCATTTTGTTCATACCTTGCAATCATTGCATTCCATAAGACAACATTTCTTTGAGGTATCATGCCAAACAGTTCGCGTGCCTTGTTTATGCTTCCACACTTTGCATACATGTCTCCGAGGGCAGTTACAACTACAATATCTAACAAATTTGCCATATCTTTTATCCTTTGATGGATGTCCATACCGTGTTCCAAAGATCCATTTTGGCATAGACAAGGAGGATACTGGCTAAGGTTTGTGGAATTTGGCTATACACCTGCCAATTGTATTTGCTTGAAAGTTTATAAAGCCTTATCAAAAAATCCATTTTTTTCATATCTTGCAATCATTGCATTCCATGAGATGGTATTTCATTGAGGCATCATGTCAAAAAGTTCACATATCTTGTCTATGTTTCCACACTTTGCATACATGTCTACTAGGACAGTTGCAACTACAAGATCTGATAAAATTCCCATATCCTTTATGCTTTGGTGGATGTCCATACCATGTTCCAAAGATCCCATTTTGGCTTTACACCTCTCAATTGTATTTTCTTGAAAGTTTCTAAAGCCTTATTAACAAATCCATTTTGTGCATATCTTGCAATTATTGCATTCCATGAGATGGCACTCTTTGAGGTGTTCTATCAAATAGTTCACGTGCCTTGTCTATGCTTCCACACTTTGCATACATGTCTACTAGGGTAGTTGCAACTACAATAGATTTGGCAAAATTCTCATATCCTTTATGCTTTGATGGATGTCCATACCGTGTTCCAAAGATCCCATTTTGGCATAGGTAGGGAGGATGTTGGTTAAGGTTGTGAAATTTGGATTTACACCTGATAATCGCATTTGCTTGAAAGTTTCTAAATCCTTATCAACAAATCCATTTTGTGCATATCTTGCAAGTATTGCAACATTTATACTTTGAGATTAATTATTGCAAAAATATACACAATAACAATTCCATAAATAAGGGTTTCCTTAAAATTATTTTAGAGTTACAATAAAGCCATATCCATGGTCCCATAGGTCTATCCTATAGCCCTTGCAATTATTTCAAATTCTTTTAAGGTAACATTTTTCTCATATGCACATACATAATTGCTATCCACATATTCAATCAAAGTAAAGCATTTTTACTTTGTTTTAAGGGCTAATAACAATACATCTTATAAATGAGACTATACACATGAAACTAACACCACAACAATATTCAAGAGAAAACTAGTATAGGTTTATTACACTGCACAAGCCTCTAGGGTTTTACACTATGACTAACACAATACCATTGACCTTCACCATAATGCTCATAAGATAAAGTCCAAATGTATAATACTTCTCGAGACACCAAACCTTGTCCACCATTAAAAATAAAACCTACATAACAATCATCACAGTCAACTTCACAAAAAACCTACATAATAATCATCACAGTCAACTTCCAAAAACCTACATAATATCCTTTATGCTTTGATGGGTGTCCATACCTTGTTCCAAAAGATCCTAATTTGGTAGAGATAGGGAGGATGTTGGCGAAGGTTGTGGAATTTGGCTTTACACTTGCAAATTGCATTTGCTTGAAAGTTTCTAAAGTCTTTTCAACAAGTCCAAATTTTCTACATATCTTTCAATCATTGCATTCCATGAGAGGACCCCTCTTTCTGGTTTTCTATCAGATAGTCCACATACCTTGTCTACGCTTCCACACTTGCCATACATGTCTACAAGGGTAGATTCAATTACAACATTTGACAAAATTCCTATATCCTTTATTATTAATGAGATTGAACAATTATCATGTGAAACAATCACAAAAACGTGACAGCCAAAGAGACAGTCCTCAAGTCATGATTATGAGACAAGGAGTGTATGTGCAAAGGAGGTAGTCTTGACCCATAAAATGATCTAGGATAGTCATGAAAAGACGAGAATGTTGATTAGTCTAAGATAGAAAGGGGCAAATTTGTGGTCTGATATAGAATGCTGATTGGTCTGAGATAGAAAGGGGCAGTTTTGTGGTCTAAGATAGATAGAATGTTGATTGGTCTAAGATAACTATCAAATGACATCTGACAAAATTCCTATATCCTTTATGCTTTGATGGTTTTCCATACCCTATTTGAAATATTGGTTGTCCATACCCTATCCAAGACTAGTGATTAAGTCCTTTTGCAAACTTGAGTTCATGCTAGGAGTTTTGATCAATAGTTTAAGCCTTATGATGTATGACATCAAAACTATCTCTTGCAGCATGGTCACATTTTTGGCACTACAACATGTCCTTGTTTTAGGTATGCATAATTAAAGATATCCTATATCTACATATAATACCATCTTGATGAGGGTTTCAAACAAGAAATGACTCCATAACTACCCCTAAAACTATGGCAGTCCTTGACTATCCTCCTATGATTGTCATAATAAGCATAATAAACCTCTCCATGACAAATCCTCAAAAAGACAATAAAAGACAACCTAAAACTTACATAATAAGCCTCTCCATGAGTGTACCAAACCCTCATACACTACCAAAACCTCACTTTTGAATAAATCTTTCATAAAACCCTAAATTTTATTGATGCTAGGTCTAAAGTGATGCCAAAATTAGTAAAACTTGATATTATCACTCCCTATTATGGACTCTAGGTGAAGGGAAAGCTATGGCATGCTTGCTATAAGTTGAAAATGCTTAAGAAAATCTAGAAAGCCCTAGCTTTTACCAGCAAATGGATGAAATATGTGTCCTCGGCACCATGTCCATACATGTGTATTGAAGTTTCATTACAAAAAAAACTCATGGTGTTTGTAATCTTAACAAGAAGTTTGTGATGTTGGCGAGGAGTTAATGTAAATAAGAGTGACTATCAGATTTTTTTGATAAGTGAGAATCTATGTTGTCTTACATATCTGCCTTATAAATATGTTTTTATCAAATTCGTGTGGCTGAGCATGTTCCAATAGATGTGATAGTATTTGTGGATTAAGGTTTATTATTTTTAAAAGTTTAACACTGCTAGTTGTGACTTTAAGGTTGTTAGTATTGACTATAAGTACTTACAATTGAATGAAATGAGCTCTTTAAATCTAAAAAGCAATCAATCATGTAATTCCACATCATCGTACTAACAAAACATGACTTAATGCACAACTATTAGAGGTGTGAAGTTAGGATGCTCAAAAATTAGGTCTACTCCCCTATGTTTTTTGATAACTTTCAACAACAATATTGTGTTGCAATGTTGATCTAGATTATCAAAGGACAGCATAAGGGAAAGAGTGGGGAGGTTAGTGTGTGGTAGTATTTGTGGATGGTGTTTTTATCCCTATTTGTGGTAGTATTTGTGGATTTCTTCTCATTTGGCACTAAAGTCCAATGATTTGGAACTCTTAGAAGAGAGATGTTCTCTCACTGTGCTCGTAAGATTGGGATTTGATTTCTTGTATTATATAGGGGATCTAGTAGTATCAACAAATATTATGAAACTATAGCAGATCAATGACACAAATATTATGGATAAGTACCATCATGATTCACAAATATTGTGAAACTATAGAAGATCAACAACAACCAAGCCAAAAGGTCAAAACATAAGAGACAAAAGGGGAACCAAGTTTTAGTTTAGTTTCATATACTAGAAAAAGGTGCCAAGAGTGAAATTTTGAATTCCATAGATCGGATGTAGACAATCTCTCAAATGCTTTAGTTTCATGTAGTGGAATGGTGCTAGGAGTGAGATTTTACATTCCACAGCTCGTGGGGTCGAACTGACTGCGCCAACGCATCAGGGTGGGTGGGTAGATACCAAGGGAGGTCTTCTTTCATGCGCCAAGCATCCCAGTCATTCAGGGTAGCAAGTTACCTACAAAGTCCCTTAAGATCCCTAAGAGCAAAAAAATTACTAAGCTATGACGGAGCAGTTCTCAGAAGTCATGGTAGCTGAGAATGTTTTGTTTACACCTATAGGTGCACGTGGGGTCCATCCACAATAACCTCTCTCAGTTTTGGTCAACTCCAGTCCATTTGACCATGCCGAAATCAAATGCATTCTTGCAAAATGCTTCAGTTTCATGTAGTGGAAAGGTGCTAGGAGTGACATTTTGCATTCTATAGCTTGTGGGGCCAAACAACTGTACCAATGCATTGGGGTGGGAAAGTAAATGCTAGGGGAGGTCTCGTTTCATGCACCAAGCGTCCCAATCATTCAAGGCAGCAGGCTACCAGCAAAGTCACTTAAGATCCTAAGAGCAAACACTACCAAACTTTGACGGAGCAGTTCTCAGAATTCGTGGCAGCTGGGAATGTTCCATTTAGACCTACAAGTGCACGTGGGGTCCATCCACAATAACCTCTCTCAATTTGGTCAACTCAAATCCATTCGATCATGCCGAAATCAAATGCATTCTTGCAAAATGCTTCAGTTTCATGCAGCACAACCTTGCCAGGTGCCATATTTTTTGTTCTACTTGTCCTGGGCTAAACCGACCATGCCAACATGTCAGAGTGAGTGGTTAAATGCTAGGGGAGGTCTCATTTTGTGTGCAAGCATCCCAATCATTTCGAGTTGTAAGCTACCGGTAAAGTTAAAAGGTGCTAGGACTAAAATTTTACATTCCACAGGTCATGGAGTCGAACCAACTATGCCAACACATCCAAGTGGATGAGTAAATGCTAGGGGAGGTCTCGTTTCATGTGCCAAGTGTCTCAGTCATTCCAGGCTACAAGCTACCAGCAAAGTCGAAAGGTGCTAGGAGTGAGATTTTGCATTCCAAAACTTGTGGGGTCAAACTGACTGCACCAACACATCAGGGTGGGTGGCTAAATGCTAGGGAGGTCTCATTTTGTGTGCCAAGCATTCCATTCCTTCAAGGCAATAGGCTACTGACAAAGTCCCTTAAGATCCCTAAGAGCAAAAAACTGCCAAACTATGACAGAACAGTTCTCGAAATTCATGGCAGCTGGGAATGTTTCGTTTGGACCTACAAGTGCATGTGGGGTCCATCCACAATAACCTCTCTCAGTTTTAGTCAACTCCAGTCCGTTTGACCGTGCTAAAATAAATGCATTCTTGCAAAATGCTTTAGTGTCATGTAGTGGAAAGGTGTTAGGAGTGAGATTTTGCATTCCACAGCTCGTGGGGCTAAACCGACTGTGCCAACACATCAAGGTGGGTGGGTAAATGCTAGGGGAGGTCTCGTTTCATGCACCATGCATCCCACTTGTTTGGGGCAGTAGGCTACTGACAAAGTCTATTAAGATCCCTAAGAGCAAAAAAATGCCAAACTATGACAGAGTAGTTCTCAAAATTTGTGGTAGTTGGGAACGTTCTATTTGGACCTACAGGTGCACATGGGGTCCATCCACAATAATCTCTCTCAGTTTTGGTCAACTCCAATCCGTTGGACCCATAAGAATGCATTTGATTTTGACACAGTCAAACGGATTTGAGTTGACCAAAACCTAAAGAGGTTACTATGGACGGACCCCATGTGCACCTATAGGTCCCAATGAAACATTCCCAATTGCCACGAATTCTGATAACTGCTCCATCAAAGTTTGGCAATTTTTGCTCTTAGAATCTTAAGTGACTTTGTCGGTAGCCTGTTGCCTCAAATGATCGGGACACTTGGTGCACAAAATGATACCTCTTCTAGCATTTACCTATCCACCCCGACACGTTGGCATAGTCGGTTTGGCCCCACTAGCTGTGGAATGCAAAATCTAACTCCTAGCACCTTTCCACTGCATGAAACTGAAGCATTTTGCAAGAATGCATTTGATTTCGGCACGGTCAAATGAATTGGAGTTGACCAAAACCGAGAGAGGTTATTGTGGACGGACCCCACATTCACCTGTAGGTCTAAATAGAATGTTCCCAACTGCCATGAATTATGAGAACTGCTTCGTCATAGTTTGGCATTTGTTTGCTCTTAGGGATCTTAAGGGACTTTGCCGGTAGCCTGCTACCCCGAACGACTGGGATGCTTGGCGCACGAAATGAGACCTCCTTTAGTATTTACCCGCCCACCCCAATGTGTTGACGTAGTCAATTCAATCCCACAAGTTGTGGAGTGCAAAATATCACTCCTAGCACCTTTCCACAGCATGAAACTGAAGCATTTTGTAAAATTTGCATTTGATTTTGACACGGTCAAACAGACTAAAGTTGACAAAACCAAGAGAGGTTATTGTGGACGGACCCTGCGTGCACTTGTAGGTCCAAATGGAACATTCCCAACTACCACGAATTCTAAAATTTGCTCTGTCATAGTTTGCTAGTTTTTTGCTCTTAAGGATCTTAAGGGACTTTGTCGATACCCTGTTGCCCCGAATGACTGGGACACTTGGTACATGAAACAAGACCTCCCCTGGAATTTACCCACCCACCCCAATGCATTGGCACAGTCGGTTCGGCCCCACAATTTGTGGAATGTAAAATCTCACTCCTAGCACATTTCCACTACATGAAACTGAAGCATTTTGGAACAACGCATTCCTTGCCACCATAAGCAAACGAAATTGATTTTTAAAAAATCAAGGTAGGTGTTTGTAGGTGGACCTGACATCCACCTATACATGCAAAGAAGATGTTCCTAGGTGTCACGATTTGATGGAACAACCAGTCCAAAGTTTGACACTTTTTTTGTCTTAAGGCTCTTGAGAGATTATCTACGTTCGATATAGCCGAGAATGACCATGAGGCTTTGCCACCAAAAAAGACATCTCTCCTAGCATTTATCCACCCACTCAAATGCGTTGGGGCCATCCTTTGGCCCCAGGAGATGCT